>CAEGAF010165046.1:0-59417 GCA_903067075.1 Micropoecilia bifurca | reverse complement strand
AAACATGACATAACTCCTGTCATGAACATGAATAAGCCTTCATGAATATTTATGACTGTTGTCATAAAGCGTCATTCAGTAAATTATGATACTTTTTATACAAAGTTGACATTATTTAAAATGTCTGTTTTGACAACTTGACATTAACCAATAAATCATTACTGTTTAAACTTTACCTTTAATAACATAAAGTTGCCAAATTTTTAAGTGCAATCAGTATTGCTTTTATAACAAATTTATAACACCCCATTCATTTATCACCCCCCTTCAAATACAGTGTTGCCAGAAATGCTGTTTGCAATTTGCTACAAACTACCTAAGGGACACAGCAAACTGGTGGAACGTTACACTTTACATTGACATTCGAACACGGTGGTGGCAGCATCGTGCTGTAGGGATACTTTTCTTCTCCAGAAACAGTGAAGGTGGTTAGAGTTGATGGGTGGACGAAGTTAAACGCAGGGCGATCCTGGAAGAAAACATGTCACTGAAGACTTGAGACCAGAGCATCTTCCAGCAGGAAGTTGAACCGACCCTGAACCACAAGGTTCAGGTCAAATCAAAACTGGAATCCCATTAAAAAATATTAGATTGAAGACTTTCCAGTAACCCTGACAATAGCAATGTTTCCCAACTACAGGCAAAAATCGTACTTGTAAGATTCACAAAAAGAGGTGAGATCAGTGCAGGTTGATTTGTCGCAAGATGACAGTAGCACTGAATGAACTATTCATGACATCTGTCGAAAATTCTTGTATTTTTTCATATTGTAACGTACATCAGAGAGAGATAAGCAAATGTTGCGATGTCAGTTTTTTCCAATATGGTGCCGCCTTATTGCAGGCTGTCCCCTCATCCACTCTGACTGACATCGAAACATTTCGCAACAAAGAACGAAACTCAAGGAGGACTGAATGCAAATGCATGCCACACTTTTGAGATTTTTACTGTAAACACGTTGAGTCGTGCCATTTTCCTACTCGCCTAAAAATCAAAGTGTTTACTACATTGAAGTTTGTAACTACAATATGGCAAAATGTGGTAAAGTTCTGGGGGTGTAAATACTTTTGCAAAGTGCTGTATCTTCCCAGTAGCATGCAGGCATTTGCTGTGCAGACTACAGTTTCTGCTTTGTTGCACTGTTGGTGCAGGATACGAACATACGAGCATGAAGCCATGTGGGGGAAGGCCCTGACCTCATATGACCTTCATTCTACTCTCCCTGAAGTTACCCGACTTGTAGGAATTGTGGAGGTAAAACGGTTGAATCTGTGTGAATTTATGTTATTTGTTACGATACTCAAATGCTAGGAAACCAGAGAGCGAGCTATGATGAGATTATTTTTTTCAATTTGATCTAAATGAAAATAATGTCTCATACTAGAGTAGAAAATTTGTCTTTGAACATATTCTTATGGCGATTTTTCACCTTCCGTATCCAAACAGGGCATGCAGAACTTTGGGCTGAGCAGCATCCTCGCCACCTACATGAGGGGCTTGGAGAGCGAAGGTGTGGAGTGGGGGGCCGAGCTGCGAGAGCGCCGCTTTCAGGCGGCCTGGAGGAACACGCAGTGGGACTGCGAGCTGTCGGAGAGGTGAGGATGAGGCACGACCCCAAAAAACAGGTCGCATCTGCTGCATCTTTCACCCACACCTTTATTTTCTTGCTTAGAAGCGACAAATCCAACCCCGGCTTCAACGAGTCGGTGTTCTGTGCCCTGCAAGCGCTGAGGGACAAAGAGTTCTCCATATTTGATGACACCCTGAAACGTGCCAGGTGAGGCGGACACCTGACGTGTCGAAGTTTGGCCCAATTTATTACTTATTTATTTAACTGTGTCCACACGTGAAAGGGCGGCGGAGGTGGAGGAGCTCTGCAGAGGCACCTTGGAGGCCGTGTCTTCCCTGTATCCGGCCCTGAAGAACCTGCAGAGCATCAGAGAGCTGGAGAGCGTCAAGCAGCTTTTCGCCAGGTGACGAAAAGAGCCGTCGTCACCAGCAGCAGTGAAACAGAGCCGAGTCAGATTAGGGTTCCTAAGCTGCTCTGTGCGTTTCAGATCCCTGTCTGACGTGACTCTGAGGGGCGTTTGCAGCCAGTGGCAGCAGCACTCCCAGCTGCTGGTGGACAGTGACTTCACCGTGGTGGAGCCCATCCTGGCTCTGCGCTCCGTAGCTCAGCTCACCCTGTTATCCAGAGCGGAAGAGCCGGAAGACAAGCGTCAGCTCAGCTCTGTGCTCACCGACCACCTTATGGAGCTCTGCCGCTTGGCCCGCAAAGCCGGGAATACGCAGGTAGCCTCCCTCCCCGTGCATCACTGCACTGCCTGGTGAAAGTCCTCAGAAAACCTTTTCACGTCACAATCAATAATTTCGGTGTGTTTCATTGAAGTGTCAGGCGATCAGGCGTCAAGATAGTATTTTTGTTTGTTTCATATTAATGGAAAAACTGTCAGGGCTGAAACAAGTAATCAAATTATTTGTCATTAAATAATTGTAAACTAATTTAGTAATTGATTAATCATTAACTGGAGAAAACAACTCTAAAAAGAACAACAAACTTAAAGCAGTGATTATGCCAAACTTGTCTAAAAATATTAATTGATTTAGAATTTAAGGTGAAAAACCGTCTTTGTTCGTAGATATATATTTTACCCAGAACTCCTCAAGTGACACAGTTTTAGCTTCACCTGCTTCAAATTCTGCTTAAAAAGGACCTTTGGTTGTCAAATAATCAATCGTTTAATTCAAAATTAGTCTGAACTGCACTGAGCACAAATAGCTGAGCTTTTCACTTGTTGAAATTAGAAGCAATTTGTTAGCTGCAGATGCGTCCTTCGCTCCAAAGGATCAAACGTCCAGTACAGGCAATGAAATAGTTTTCTCATTTAAGGAAGGAATTCAATTACGTGTGTATATTAGCAATTCTCAACTGTATTGCTAGTATTCTATAAAATAATTTTAAGTTATTAAATGAAAAATCTGCAGCATGTGCCAATTCTATACCTTTATCCATTTTTTTTATTACAAATTTTTTTATAGATAGAAAGTTATTGATAAAAAAAGTAAATTTTGCAGCTTGGCACACCACTCCCTTTGTGAAACACGGTGGTGGCAGAATTATGCTGCGGGGATGCTTTCTGTTTCAGCTGGAATAGAAAATGTGATCCTGTAATGTGATAAAATGTTCACTTTCTCCGTCTGAACGTTTACGTTTCCTGATGGCGGCGGCGTCTCCTCTGTCAAGCTTGCGGAGCGTGCGGTCTGTCAGATGAAGCGGCACGGCGATGGAGGGAGCTGGGCGTCCGCACCTGTTCTGTCATGGCAGCTGGAGGAGGCCCAGGTGTTCTGGGCGAAGGGAGAGCAGGGTCTGGCTCTGGGCCTGCTGAGGCAGATGATACACAGTCTAGAGGAAAAGGTCAGACACACAGCCTGATGAAGACACTCTACCGCAGCTTTGCACGGATGAATTTTGACAAATTACCTGCATTTAAGTTTCTGTGTGAAGGAAGATCCAGCATGAGTGAATTGAAATGTTGTGATGAATGTCGAGCAGGTGGATTTTAACCCGGCTCTGGCTCCGCTCTACACCGAGTCCCTCAGGCTTTGTGGGAACTGGCTGGCTGAGAGCTGCCTGGAAAGTCCTGGAGTTATCCTGGAAAAGTACCTGGAGAGGGTAAGGGGCCACTGAGCGTTTCTTCTTTGAAGTTTTACAGATCAGGATTGAATGTTAGACCGCAGGCAGCATTCAAATGTTGCTCCTTTTTCCAGTTCATGGAATATGGATTTGAATTTGTGTAAAACTAGTGAGACACCAGAAACCAATATCTATAACGTTATTAATAATCATTTATATCCTCCGTCTAGTGATCAGCAGACCAAACAACAAAGACAACAGAATACTATTTATTTTTTATTGTCCTTCCTTCCATCTAGCTTGCATCCTTCCATCCTTCCTTCCTTCGTTCCTTCCTTCTAGCTAGTCATCCTCCCTTCCTCCCTTTCTACCTCCCTCCTTTCCTTCCTTCCTCTCCCTCTACTCCCCTCCTTCCTTCCTTCCTCTCTCCTTCCCTTCATCCCTTCCTTCCTTCCTTCCTTCCTTCCTTCCTTGCTAACTTCCTACCTCCCTCTCTCCCTCCCTGCTCAGCTAGTTTAAACATGATGACTGAATCATTTTCTAAGACGTCATCATGCAGTAAACAGGCACCAGTTCAGATTTATAGTACTTTCTTTTATAATCAGAATTGTCGGTGTTCCTTGTATGTAAACATGAAGAGAAAAGAAAGAGATTATTCTGAGAAGTAAACATGAAACCAGATGAGTCTCAGGTCTAATATGTTACCCTTTGCCCTTACTGAAGTAACAGCAGGAATCCCTGAGAGAAATGAATGACTCATTACCCGTCAGCCAGGCAATAACTGGCTTATTCACACACACACACACACACACACACACACACACACACACACACACACACACACACACACACACACACACACACACACATGAATTATTTATTTATGTCCACATAAATCAGAAGGAGGCGATGGCATAAATATTAGATTTCTGGAAGTTTATGGTTCATGTCCTCTGGCTGTGGCAGATTAATGTAGACCAAATGGAATAATTCATTTATTCATGTTTGTGTGTCTCCCACAGTTAGGATTTGGTGCTTCTCTCGCTGGTTTTCCTTTTTTTCCCCCCAGACCTTCCAGGAAATGGAGTGCTCATTTTCTGGCTCCTTTTCTTTAGTCCATAACTTTTCAGGTCAGTCAGAGTCTCTTTCACGCTGCTCTCTCTCCAGGCAGTGGAGGTGATAGAGGGGAACTCCGGGGGCCGGGACCCCAGGCTCCAGAGCCAGCGGACCGAGGCTTTCTTGTCTCTGGCGCGCTTCTCCGATGCTCAGTACCAGAGCATCGACAAGTACATGAACTCATCCGAGTTTGAAAACAAGCAGGCCCTGCTGGAAAAGGCCAAGGAGGAGGTGGACCTGATGAGGGAGCGGAAAGTGACCTCCAACAGGTCGATTCCCACCTTCGGTTTTCTCAGATAAAACCCCCACAGAGGCAGGTCGGGATCGTCTGTAACCGATGAAATGACTTCTCAGGTACACGATAAAGGTGCAAAGAGAACTGGAGCTGGATGAAACGGCGCTGTCCAATCTGCGGACGGACCGACAGCGATTCCTGTGCAAGGCGGTGGAGAACTACATCCAGTGTCTGGAGCAAGGCGAGGAGCATGACACCTGGGTGTTCAGACTGGCCTCGCTCTGGCTGGAGAACGCCGACATCAAAGAGGTCAACGACATAATGAAGGCGAGTTAACAGCTGCACTCTGCCAGTCGCAGCCTTTTCTCTTTTTTTTCTGATAAAGTTAGGACGTTTCTGATTGTTACAGCTGACTTGTCTTCCAGAGGGGAGTGAAGCAGATCCCATCCTACAAGTTTTTGCCTCTTATGTATCAACTGGCTGCCCGCATGGGAACCAAAATGGCTGCCGGCGTCTCTGAGGACCCAGGATTCCATGAAGTCCTGAATGATGTAACTCAGAAGTTTGTGTTTTCTTTCCAGTCTTAATGCGCTGTGTGACCGACGTTGGCTCAGACTTGATGTTTTTGGTCACTTAGGATTATCCAAAATATTTCTTATTTTTGTAAATGCCTTAACAAAAAGCAAACACATTTTGGCTTTGCTTTCACAAACTTCTCATTGTTGGAGTTTGTGCCCATCCTTCAGACCTGGTTGTTCTCCATATCTTCACATAATGTTTTTTTCTCATGATTCTTTCCTATTTTCAAAGCGTAGTTGTCCCTTTAACGCAAAGCAGAGGACGACTGAAGTAGAAGGAAAATGTTTTTAGATTTGGTTTCCAGTCCAAGTGTCTGGTTTCAACTCTACTTGATGTTTTTGATGGTATTATATATAGCCAAGCAAGCAAAAGTGTTACACCTGTTACACCTGAGCTGTCAAACTTTGACTATTTACCTTTTATTACACAGGTAAAGGTATGAATTATCTTTGTTTCCCCCCTCAGCTCATCTGTAAGGCGTCTTTGGAGCATCCTCACCACACGCTCTTCATCATCTTCGCCCTGGTGAACGCCAACAAAGACGAGAGTTTCTGCAGGACACGGCCGTCGAAGAGCGCACCGCGGCAACAGTCACAGTTTGACCTGGTGCGACTTTCACTGATGACTTATTTCTTTTAGAAATTTCTGTTTATTGCTTCATTATTTTGAATCGTTTGTTTTAAAAGAAGATGAAAACAAAAATCTCCTTGGACTCGTGTTAAGTCATCGTTATTGTCCTTCCCTGGCCATAACAGGAAAGGTCAAATGTCCCTAACGCACCTAAGTTATGTATTTTAATGTCATCACTGGACATTAGAATGAAAGATCAGCTCTATGAACTCGGTTTTTGGTCCAAATTGAACGAGAATCAATGTGGCTCTCGCTAAAAAAAGTCTGATTCTCATAATCAGTGCTGATCTGGTTGAGTTTGAAACACTAAAACAAGCTTTTCAGAGTCAACATCAAGTCTGTTTTTTATGAGTTTTTACAGTGAAACTCTTTGTTAAACTTGTCTTGCAGGAGCGTTCAGATGTGGCTCAGAAGATCATTTCTGTAATCAGGAAGAAGCGAAGCGCGATGATCCGAGGGATGGAGCGCCTCTGTGACGCCTACATCACTCTGGCCTACATGGATGCCAGCCGGCACAAAACCGAGAAGAGTGAGTCGTGATCTATTGTGCAAAACTCCTAAACCGTCCGCCACCGTTTTGCTTCCAGTGAGCCAGACTTTATTGGAACAAAACGTCCTCAGTTAGTTGCTCTCTAGATTTTCTTGAGATCTTTAAATTTTTGTTGCAGTGCTTGACCACTTTCACGTGGCTGGTTTTCATTTGTTTAATTTAATCTATTGATTGTCTTTAACATATAACTAAGATAGTAAACAGTTTAATTATCTCCATTTCTGGTCTTAATTTTAAAATAGCATTGATAGTTTTCCAGAAATCCTGGGCCTAAACGGACCAAATCCACATACATTATTTTGTTTTACTGTTTTTTATTACTTGTGTTTTTTGTAAAAGATGAATCAGTTATTGAAATACCAACTCATTTAATAATCAATTAATTGTTAACTGGGTCTCAACATTTCAATGCTGAGAGCAGTTAAGCCAAAACTGTACAAAAACATACAATGTGATGTTTAATTTCTTAAGAATAAAACTTTGTTTGGTTTATTTGAATCTTTTAATTTATTCAAATGGCTAATAGGAAAATCTGCAGAATGTACCAATTTCTTTGAGATTATTCACCAGAATAATCCAAAGAATGATTGATTACTAAATTAATCGCCAGTTGCTTCCCTGTTTAATGCTTTAAACTCTCACACACATTTGAAACTGCTGTACATTTAAAGGTACGCGTGTGTATCTGTGTGTCCATCTCTCACACCAGAGGCCATTCCCATCCCTGCCGATCAGCCCATCATGCAGCTCAAAGACCTGGACGAAGTGGTCATCCCCACCATGGAGATTAAGGTCAACAGATCTGCAGCTCTGATCTGAATAAACAAGTTCGATTAATCGTCAACATTTGACTTCAGCTTTTACGACTTCGGCTGGATTAAAGCAAAAATCTATCGTTCGCGTTGTGAACAGGTCGATCCGACGGGTTGCTATGAAAACCTGGTGACTGTCAGATCCTTCCTGCCCCGGTATCACCTGGCCGGAGGAGTCAACCTGCCGAAGATCATCGACTGTGTGGGCTCTGACGGGAAGAGCAGGAGGCAACTGGTCAAAGTAAGCTGTGTGTTTTAAATCTGTCATGAAATGATTAAAAAGTTTACTTTTGGTTCTGTGGTTTGATGCAACAGAGTGACCTGTTGCACCAACACAGGCACACACCAGTTCTCAACTAAGCAAACACACACTTTCTGACGAGAAGCTGGTCACTGTAAGCTTTGGTTATTTTCCATTAGGTTTGGTTCCAGGTAATAATTAATCACGTTTTTATACAAAAACAAACAGACTCTCACACCTTCATACTGGAAACACTCCTCAAAGAGAGTGAGTGGGGAAGGCGTGTTGGATTACATGTGTGTGAAAGTGTGTTTGTGTTTGCAGGAACATTTGAAGACACTTAAAGGTTAGCAGTTCACCTGTTGTTGGAGTCATGCGTCTTTTCCGTTACTTTGACTATTTCTCATTTTCTGCAAATAAATACTAAATTTTTGCTTGGCATTACACAGACATGTTGTGAGTAGTTCATATAATAAAAGAACAATGTTCATTTTACTCAAACATACACCTAAAACAAGTAAAATCAGAGAAACTGATAGTTTTAAGTGACCTCTTATTTTTTTCCAGAGCTGTGTATTTGGAGTGGAAATTGATTTCTTTGAAACTTTATTGCAATATTACTAAAAAATAACGGTGATTAATTTCTATTAGCTTTTTATGACAATGCAACTATGCAGAGATTTTTTGATCCTAAACAAGTTTAAAAACGTCGTCATGAGCGTCCGCTTTGTGAACAGGGTCAGGACGACCTGCGGCAGGACGCGGTGATGCAGCAGGTGTTCAGCATGTGCTCCATGCTGCTGCAGCGCAACACAGACACTCGGAAAAGGAAGCTGAACATCAGGCGCTACAAGGTGACGTCAGGAAGCGGAAGACGTGCCTCTCAGAGTTGTGCGTACGCGTGCTGACGGTCTGCGGCGTTTTCGAACGGCTTCCAGGTGGTGCCGTTCTCGCAGCGCAGCGGCGTGTTGGAGTGGTGCTCCGGCACGGTGCCCATCGGCGAGTTCCTGGTGGACCCCAGCAAAGGCGCTCACAAACGCTTCCGGCCTCAGGACTGGACCAACCTGGCCTGCAGGAGGAAGATGATGGTAAAGTGCTTGAGGAATCTGCTGTTAAAGACATGAAACGCTTCAACTCCAACTGCTTTTCATCACTGTTACTCTTTCGGTTTACCTTTGTGTTTTAAGAACAGCTGTGCACCGTTATACGTAGCTGATTCAGTCAAGTGTTTGTTTTTTTTTCTTAAATGGTTTGAAAAAGACTCCGTCCTGTTTGTCTCCGTCTCTCTGCTCGCTCCAGGAGGCTCAGCGGCAGGGATTCGATGAGAAGCTGGAGTTCTACAGCGAGGTGTGCAGGAAGTTTAGACCGGTCTTCAGGTACTTCTGCATGGAAAGGTTCCTGGATCCCGCGGTATGGATGGAGAAGCGGCTGGCTTACACACGAAGTGTTGCCACGTCCTCCATAGGTATCATTGCTCTGTTGGTTAAGATGGAGTTCTGCAGTGAGACAGCAAAATGGCACATAACTGGGTTGTATGAATTATTTTTTATTTTTCCACCTGCAGTTGGCTACATTGTCGGTCTGGGCGACAGACACATCCAGAACATCCTGATCGATGAACAGACCGCTGAACTAGTGCACATCGACTTAGGTACTCCCTGTCCTCACCCCTTCGATTTATGCAAACTCGTAGTTAAGCATCATAAATTGTAACATATCTGAGGTTTTGTGCTTTAAGGTGTGGCCTTTGAGCAGGGGAAGATCCTCCCCACCCCTGAGACGGTTCCGTTCAGACTCTCCAGAGACGTAGTGGACGGGATGGGGATCACTGGAGTGGAGGGCGTCTTCAGGCGGTAAAGACCAGCAATCTGAGAGAATCTCTTTGTTACTTTCTCACATTTGTGTTGGTGTGTATGGGCTGTACAGCGCCATCGCGAAAGTGTTCAATCCTCGCTACGTTTTGTCAAGCCGCGAAAACAAACACAAATGTGTTTCATGAGTTTTCTGTGTCGTACAAAACGGGAGCATAATTGTGAGTGAAAAGACGAGGAAGTTCTGATTTCACTCATACTCAGGATGAGGGACTTAATGCCACAGTTACAGCAGCCGTCCGCCGTCTCCACTGTAAACACAGTGCCTTACTGGATTTAGCTGACCCCGACCCGATTCTGTGCGCAGATGTTGTGAGAAGACGATGGAGGTGATGAGGAGCTCCCAGGAAGCTCTGCTGACGATCGTGGAGGTACGAGAACGCTCCGTCAGCTCTCGGTGCGAAGCACAACGCTTCTACGCGATCCTAACGTCTGCCTCGTGTGCCGACAGGTGCTGCTGTACGACCCTCTGTTTGACTGGACCATGAACCCTCTGAAGGCGTTTTACCTGCAGCACGACGAGCAGCAGGAGCTCAACGCCACCCTGAGCTCCACGATGGGGGGAGAAGACCTCGACAACCACAGCAAATCCAGGTGACCAGACGGACCTTTGGTTTCGGAGTCGCCGTCTGTTTTTCTGCATTTCTCTGAGCTCTTCTCCCGTCGTCCCGCAGTGACAGTCAGAGCTTCAACAAAGTGGCGGAGCGGGTGCTGCTGCGGCTGCAGGAGAAGCTGAAAGGGGTGGAGGAGGGAACGGTGCTGAGCGTGAGAGGCCAGGTCAACCTGCTCATTCAACAAGCCATGGACCCCAAGAACCTCAGCAGGCTGTTTCCGGGATGGCAGGCCTGGGTCTAAACCCGGAGGGAATCAACAAGACTCAGCAGATCAGTTCCGTATTGGTTTTGGGAACCAGTCTCTGTAGACTGTTGCACTTTATTACAAATGAATGAACAGATGAGTGTTCTGCAAAAGACCTTTGATTCTGTTTGTGGTCTGTACCTGTGATTGACCCAGTTTGATGTGAATGTTTCTTTTTCACTAAAGCACGATGAAGAGACTGATACCAGAGACTATCCAAAGAACAGCCTTTATGGATGTATAATGCTATGCTATGCATTCATTAGTTAGTAGAATTTTTATTCACTTCTGCCTTCTTCTTTCCACTTTCTTAGATGTTTTTGAATGTTTTGTTTCTAGCGTTGAGTAATTAAAAAGAACAGAAAGACGTCATCAGTTTGTCCTTCTGTTAGCCAGTTGTCTTGTTCGTATTGATTTAGAAGAAAATTACGGTTTGCAGATCTTTGAAAGTTGTGTACAAGTCTGGAATTAGCTTTGAGTTCTCCATCCATTCATCCATCCTTCACTGTATTCACTCACTCAGTCTCTCTCTCTCCCTCCCACTTCTTCTCTCTTTTTATTTTGAAACATCTGCCATGAATAATAAAAAAAATGCAAAAAAGACTGAAACAGCTCTGGGAAAATTGCTGCATGGTAACATATGGAACACAACAATATAACCTGAAAATGAGCAGGAATATGAATATAAAAAATTATTAACAAGCTTTAGATCCTTTTGAAGCCAGCTATAATTTATTTTTACTCTTCATTGCTTTGTGATTTGTAATGATTGCGAGTTTAGATTGCCACAGTGAGTGATGAGGTTCTTTTATTTCACTTGATAATTAACTAATTGGGGCCATAATGTCAGATTAGTTAGTGAGGGTCCTTATGAATATTACTAATTTACAAAAAGCTATGAATTAAATGGCTATTTGTAGCTATACATCTGACAGATGTAACATCACTGATGCAGCAAACTTTGAGAACATGTTTCTCAAAAAAAACAAACAGGAAATGTATGTATAGAGTAGGAAACTCTCCATTTTATTTTCTACACCTGGCTGAAAATCTGATTGTATTCATCTGGATTCCTCTCACATTTATTGTGCAATGTGAGAAGCCCCAGCGTGAGACTCTGTTCTTTGACCAGCCTTTGTTCTGGTAAAACAAGGCCGGGTCGTTTGGGGAAGCTTAAAAGCGACTGTGTATGAAGTGCAGGAGTGGCCAGTCAGACGTTTACACAAACGGTTTTATTGAGACAATCCTGCAGGGCCGAGCAGCAATTAGATGCCGAAGGTCCTAATCGGGTCAGACAGTCGTTTCACCTTCAGAGTCGAGCACCAATTCTGGGCCAGACGTGTGGATCGGAAATAATAAAAATAATAGTTGAGCGACCACAGGAAGAAACGTCACCAGCCAGAGATTATTGCTACAGAAGATGATCACCAATCCAGTAAGTTTTCTAACCAACTTCATTTCTTGAATACATTTTTATTTGTAGGTGCTCAATTTTGCATGTTTTTCATTGTTTGAATTAAAAATGCATCTCGTTGGTTTCACCTTGGCTTAAAGAAATTACATTGGTGAATCTCGGTTGTGTTTCTTTTGCATTCTGAAGGTTAGATTTATATACTTTCACAACAGCTTTACAAAGTAAGCGTTCAGTAACACTAACCTGCAAAATGTTTCAGTTTTTAAAAAGTAGTGAATATTAAAGCACTGGATAAAAGACTAACATTTTGGATACTTGTATTTCTTTACAACAGAATCCCACCACAGCTCCATCTTTTACTTATGAAGATGACAAAAGGAAACTAAGTGGGTCTGATGTTGAACCGCAGTATGTTCACCATGTGACTCTCATCCCTCCACCAGAGATCCAACCCTCCCAAAAAAGGTCAATCTGGACTCTTTTTAATCACCACTTTATCAAAAACTATCCTTTCAGTCCATCTACAAGAAAGTAATATATTGTGAAGGCACATTAAGATAAAGAAAAGTTTTAATTGTTGTTATAGGCTGAAGAGGAAAAAAATAACATTTTTTAAAAAATGGTCTACGGAATCTGGGTTAATTAGAAATCTAACATCAGTGCAACCTCAACTAAAACAATTAACACTCGTGTGTATTAGTCCGCAAACTCACAAAGAAATTTTAAAAAAGTCCCTCAGAATGAGTAATGTTCTGGAAAACATCTAAAGCTGGACTCATCAATTAACCAGAGGACTTTCTGGTATATTTTTAACGACACCAAAATGATTTTGATTCTGAATAAGAGGCTTTATGTTCAGAAAGAGACACAGGTTTGAGAAACTTATCCAAACTCCAGTTGAAAGTATCATGGATTGGGTTTTAGATAATAGGAGAGATTTCTACTTATTTTTAAGTTTCATATGAAAATGTTCCTTACAAAAGTAAAAAGTTTTTAAGACGTCAAAACCATAAATACATGTGTTTTATTGGAACTTTATGTGAAATCAAAGTAGTGCATAACTGTAAATTGAAAAGAAAAGCATATATAGCTTTAAATATAATATTAATACATATTAATACATTTAGTTAGCTGCCCTCTACTATTCTAGTACCGGCCTTCAGATTTTATTTAATTCGGAGCATTTTAGATTCACTCCTTAGGAAGCCAAAACTAAAGAGTTACTCTGATCAACGCAGCACGAATGTTTCTCTGTTAAACCTAAAACCGAGCATCTTCCTGCTGCAGCTTCTGGTAAAGTCAGACCCGTGTGTCTCCCCAAAGCTGGTCTAAACATCTCTGAGCCCGAGAAGAGCTGGGTGACGTACTTCCGCTCCGCAACAAACGAAGGTGAGACAGGTTCTAATAATCAAAGCTACCCACTAGATGGCGCCAAAGTTCATGACATGTGGGCGACTGTGGCTCTGTGGATAGAGTGGTCGTCTTGCGATCGGAAGGTTATAGGTTCGATTCCAGCTTTCTCATGTCGTTGTGCCCGTGGGCAAGGCATTCAACCCCAAATTGCCTACCGAGCTGCGCATCGGTGTATAAATGTGTGAGCGTTTGTGAGTGCGAATGAGTGAAATAAATCAAAAATGATTGGCTAAAGCGCTATACAAGTTCAGTCCATTTACCATAAAACCACTGTAGTAAAACGTGTTTGAGTAGCTCACCTGTTTGGTTTCTCTTTCAGATTCTGGTCCTCTGTACCTGACGGAGGATCTGCTCTGCGCTGCAGAGTCGGAACCAGGATCCGGCGTGTAAGAGCAGCTCACCAGCAACGTGATGCACGTGTATCGCAAACAGCTGACAAGAGTTTGCTGCACAACTTCTCCCTGAGCAAAGCCAGACTAGACAGTCGCTGCCTTGTGTTCATCATCGGTGCATTTCCTGAGATCGCATCGATAATAAACTCACCTGATGCTGTAAAAGAGAGCGGCCAGACAAATGACTGCCTGCTTTTCCAACCGCAAACAGATCGGTTTCTGTTCAGGGAGGAATTTAAAGCATTTTTTATGCTCTTATGTAATTTGCTTTAAGGCACAGTTGGACAAGTCCCGCATTATCCCGGCACACATGGCAGCAGATTAAAATAAACACATTTCTGTGTCTTATAACAAACCCCTTATACAGCTCAGCCCTACAAGGCATGTTCAGCTAGAGCTCAGCTGACCATGATGTCACTTTACTGCAACTAGTCAGTCCTCTTCATTGATAAAAAGAAATCCCTCAAAGAACATTTAGAAAAAAATCATATCAGCCTGAGTCTTTGTGTTGCGCATCCGGATCACAGAGTGATTGTTAATGTTTTGCGTGACTGTAGCTGACCGCTTGTCTGCTGTATTTGTCCTGAACGTCAGCCGGACAGCGGCGGCCCCCTGGTGACCCAGATGGATGGACTGTGGTGATGGTGTGTGGGGGGAAACACTGCAACGGACAGAATAAACCAGGCGTCTACACCAACATCAAACACCATCTGAACTGGATCTACCAACAGATGCAGGTAAAAGTCTGTCTGTGGGTGTTTTTTTGTTCTCCTTTATTCAACTGTAGAGTTGGAGATGATGCAAACACATGGCCATTTGTTGTGGCTGTAATGATTAATGTGATAAGGATCGCATTAATAATTGTGTTTAGTGCGATTTAATCGATTTAATCGCAATTAATCAGTTGACCTAGTTCTGCCAATCAATAATGCAGATTAACTTTCTGATCTCCTGCTTTTTTAAATATTGTTTGGAAGTTATTTAAATGTTATTTATTATTTAAATAATAGGGAATGGTCTTTTTAGTCCACTTTGCAAGCAATGTGGAACCAGGTTTAAAGCGATGTTTCTATCTTGTGTTTACAGAAGCATCAAGATGTCTGACGACTGGACCAAAGGCTATTAGCAAGACAAGTTATCTGCATTGTAACTTTGTCTTCATGTTCTTCTATAATCCTGTATAATGCAGATTGTTTTTTTTTTATTTCCTTAAAAAATGTTTTCATAGCCTAAAAGAAAAAACAGATCAGTCACAATATTAACACATCTTTGCTTACCCCCATATCTAGAAAGTCCCAAATGTCTTTTAACAGCAAAAGGATTTCCACACGGAGGGTGGAAAAAGAGATGTATGGAATATAAAACTTTGACTAGGCCATACTTGAGGTCTTCATTTAAATCAAGGGATAAAAACGACCTGTTTGATTAATAATAGCTATAATATTGGTTAATATATTTTATGTATATTGGAATATTACAGATTTTTTATGATGGGCATTGAGAAAATATGTTTATTGCTTGTTTCATAATAAGCTAGTGTATTATGTTTTTGTCATGCAAAGAACTTTGAACTGCCCTGATGCTGAAATGTACTACACAAATAAACGTATGATTTATTATTATTTAAATAATCAAATACAGGTCAAATTAAAAGTAAAAAAAATATATAAAAAATTCATTATTTGAGCCATTTAAAATGGGACTTTCTGGTGACCTGGATCGTTGTCCAGCTGTTATCTTATGGCCTTGCCAACTAAAGCAGGTTGTCCCAGTTCACACGTTTCCATCAGTGTGAGCCACAGTTCATCATACTGCGACCACCAGGTTTGAAATGTTCCGTTTCTGAAATATCCTGGTTGAATCTGAGGAGAGAACTCCTCAGATTCGTTGCAACACTGACTGCTATTGGAGAGCCTTCCTGCCTACAGCATCGCCATCTGGAATGTTTTGAAGATAGTTGGATGATGTGAGCTACAACATTTTGATTTCCCTTTGGGATAAATACAGTGACTTGAGTTGTGTGACATTTTTGGGAAAACATTCTGTTGACTAAACAGAGAAGGTCTGCAGTGCTTGAGATGTTGATCTGGGTTCTTTTGTGCCCTCCTTGATGAATTGTCAAGCTCTAGGGAATCATCTTAAGAGGCCAACCACTCCTGGATAGGTTCACTACTACTCAATGCTTTTCAATGCTTTCTTGATTTGGGGATATTGACTCTCTGTATCCTGCTGGAGTACTTAAGCAATTATATTTTTAGATAAGGGTGTGATGTGATACTTTAAGATGTTTTATTCATATTATCAGACTGGCTCTATTTAAATATTTTTTTATTCAGGTCAAGCAATAACAGGTGTGGCTAGTGAGCGAACCCAACCGTCCATAATGACATTGTCAATGGCAGTTTTACTCACAACTTAATCATTTGGGGTGATTAGTTTTTTGACAAAGGGACCCATTGGTTTATATCTTTCCCTCTGTAAATATTAAGTCGTTTGAAAACTGCATTTTATTTTCACTCAGGTTGAATGACTTTAAAAAAATTGATGATGAACATTTATTGGAGACAAAATAAAAACACAACTAATCTGTAAGCTGAACTTTGTCACACAACTGTCTAATGACTGACTGCCTTTACACCTCAGTCTTAGAGGCCCCAAGTTGTCTTTTAATTATTTGTTAAATAAGAAACTGAGCCCAATTCCTCTGCCATCTCAGTCACTGTAAGCATTCAGCTCGCAAAGGTAAGCAAATCTTCATCAATGCAGACAGAGCATCTGCATAGAATTGCATAGAACTAAGTATTATTAATGTTCCACTTATGTAGTACATTTAAAAATATCAAGACAAAATCTGGTAAATTCATATGCTATTAAAGCCCAAATAAGATGGACAATGGTGGGATTGAGATATAAGAAGAGAAAACAAAACAAAACACACAAGGATTAATTTTTTTCTCTTTGGCTCCCAAAATATTTTTTAATTTAAAATGTTTGATTTGGCCCAAATGATTTTGTTTACAACACAGTTAACAATGTTTGGCACTGAAAGCATACACAGTTAAATAAATGAACATTCAAATATTCATGTGTACGTCAAAATAACGTTTTACATGTTCAGAGTTCAGACTTTGGGCAACATCAGTAAGACAAGTATGAGTGTGCAGCTCAGGAGAACTCACTGAAGTTTAAATCTACATTATTCCACACAGTATTTTTTTTCCTCCCCAGCTTTACTGGTGAGTCGTCTTGTGTAGAATTAATCTGGCTGATGTGCAAAGACTTTTATTTGGATGCCATCAAGCCAGTTAGATTTACAGGACTGCTAACCATAGTCCTACCTGGAATGAGGAGATGTTTTTCCATCTTATGCACTTCAGGAATCCTTCACATATACTTCTTGCTTTGTAAAACGAAAGGTGCTGTATAGAAGTAGCCTTTGGACATTAGGCTACAGGATCAGAAATAATAGAACAACAACAACAACAACAAAAACTCAAACACATAAATCTGATTATGTACAGATTTACACAAATTACAATACAAAAAAAATTGTATAACATAGATATTGATCTGTCGCTTTCTATGATACTGTTGATCAGCTTTGGAAACAAAGTGCACTTCAGCCGAGTGAATCTTAATCTTAACTGATACGATTTATCAGTTTGAGCAGAGAGCGAAGAAACAAAGGCACTGCAGGCAACGCAAACCTGTTGTTTTAAAGTATCAATAGCTCTACCATCTGAGCAGCTTTATTCCCACAAACTTTCATTTTGCCCCACTTAAGAGTGGAGAGTCAGCATACAAAAAAGCCCGACAATCAAATCAAAGAATCGGCAAAAGTGTTGTAAACTGCAAAAAGAAAGATTTGTTGTAGATAATTGACACTGAGTTTTAAAATACAAGTCCCTTGAATAATAAAAACACAGAAGGGTCCAAAGGTTCTCCTCATCTCCTTACTTTCTAATACTCGTAGCTGGGTTGATGTGCAGCAAAGAGACGAGATACTTTGTGACTTTTATAGTTTGGCGGAGCTTCGTGTCTTATGTCCTACATTTTACCAAATAACTTGGTTCAATTGAGATGTAGAGGGTGAGAACACACTCTTAGTGTATTCATTTTCCCATTAGGGAACAAAATGAGCCATAACCACAAGACTTCACTGCATTGAGGTTCATAAAAGCCATAGTCAGAGGGTCCTCCTTTCATCTAGACACCGTTCACTTTGTTTGATTAGAAGTGGGAGGAAGAAAAATGCAACCACTGGAGCACACATTCAGCTCTAGCAGCTGTTTTAGGATGTTTTTTTGTTTGTTTTTTATCAGCTGTTTTTAAGTGGAATTTCCCTTTAAGAGGCAGCTCAACTGTCCGTCTACCTCCGTGGGCCAAGCTTATGAGTCCAGCCTAAAATAATTCTTATTCAGCATGGCTGATCAGTGCAAACTGACCTCCACCCTCTACTCCGCAGCTCTGGACGGGCTCTGTCCGCTGTCTCCCAGTCCTTTGACCGTGCTCACCCGTCCGTTTCCCCGCAGTCACTTGATGCGATGCCGCACCAGTGAGGACTCGTCTGTGATCTCCCCGCGGTCACGGTGCCTGCAGGGCAGCAGCAGCAGCAGCAGCAGGCCGATGAGGATCAGGGCGCAGACCGCCACCAGGGCGTAGGAGATCACCCACAGGACAGGCTCCTTCAGCACGCCGGCGGAGCAGTCTGCTGCCACGTCTGCTGCCGAGAAGGGCCCGGCGATCTCTGAGAGAGGCTTTCCGTCACTCACTGCAAACAAAGGCGAGTTAGCTCAGAAGCAGGAAACCCTACTATCACAAAAGAAAAAAAGCTAATTTATGGGTGTAACCAATGATTATTTTAGTAATCAATTATTCAGTTACTAGAATAATTGGCATATTCTGGAGATTTTTCATTTAAAATGCAATAGAATGCATCTGCAGCTTAAAAATACTTCTAGCGTGTGAAAAAGCTCAGCTCTTTCTGCTCAACTTAACCTCAGTGTGGGGGCTGAACTGTTTACTTTTTTTTTAAATCAGACAAATAATTGGATAGCAAAAGGTGCTTAATACAAGTTAAAAAAAAAAAAAAAAACAGAATTTGAACCAGGTGAAGTTGGTGTTTCTTTACCAGAAACGGAGGACTTGTCAATTTTGGTGGGAAGATGGAGATGAATGGAAAAACAAAAACTTGAAACTGAGACAGTGTAAGTTAAACATGTTACTGATGAATAAAAATTTGAATCCAGTGGACGGAGAGAAAGGGGGCAATTTCTAAACAAATGCAAAAGGAGATTGCCTTCTATATCCGCTGCAAACTATGCTATATTTAAGAGAATATTGTGATAAACAAAATGTGCTAAATATCAGATAGTGTCCATGCAGCTTTTTAAATAAAGCTGTCAGCTGGAGGGTAATATCCTGAGGTTCACGTTTAAAACTGAAATTCCTGGTCTCAAGGAAGCGCATCAATAGGCCGTTTGTTTGTGCGCAAGAACAGAGAGGAAAGTCGGCAACTAATCGTCACAAGCCTGCATCCTCAGCCTTAAGCCAACATCTGTTTCAACAGTGTTTGCTTAGTTTCAACAAGCTGCTCTTTGTACTTTACGATGTGAACAGAAGCCCTCTCCAAAGCTCATACAAACACAAAACCAAACTATTCACCTAACTTAATACCTGATGCAGCACATGAGCAAAACTTGCTAAAAACACCAGATGTGGATTCTGCACATGGGACAATGTTTGCTGAGCGGCTTCAGGTCAGCAAAATCTTACAAAGTGTTGGTCCGTCAACCTGATCTTAGAGTCAGCTTGTACGCTGGTTATTAATTAATCCAAGTCTATTCTGTGTCTTTGGAAAGTTTTCATATTCCTCAAACCTTCTGGACTTCACCAATAGATGAGTTGGAAGGGAAAATTAAACTAGATTTTTTTATACATTTACAAATAAAAGTTTGAAATATATGGTGTCCTGTAGGGGACACAAAGAATTTTCTTTCTTATTGCATTTCCTTGCAATAGGTTTTCATCATCTTGCAATAATATTGTATTTACTAGTCAGTTCATAAAATAAGATAAGCTTTACTGTTCAAAGTTACAATATGAGTATAAAACATGTATGTTAACACAGTTACTGGCACATATTTTACTCATTTTAAATAAGATCTGCACATCTCTGCTGTTACAAAGTTTTTATTGTTACTTATAAATAGTTAATTGTCTTTAAATACACACATTTGCACATTTTGTACATTTTTTTAAATTAACCTATCTATTGCACATTAATTTGAAATGGAGTAGGCTATTTTTAATAACTGCATTTTCTGTCATAAACATGACAGAAACTTTACAGTGGCGCAGTTGGTAGAGCTGCTGCCTTGCAGCAAGAAGGTTCGATTCCCAGCCCCGATCTTTCTGCATGGATTTTGCATGTTCTCCATGTGCATGCGTGGGTTTTCTCCGGGTCCAAAAACATGACTGTCAGGTTAATTGGTCTGTCTAAATTGTCCCTAGGTGTGAGTGTGCATGGTTGTTTGTCCTGTGTGTCTCTGTGTTGCCCTGCGACAGACTGGTGACCTGTCCAGGGCGAACCCCGCCTCTCGCCCAGAACATCAGCTGGAGAGGAACCAGCATCTCCCGACCCCACTAAGGAACAAGGGTGTAAGGAAAATGGATGGATGGAAAAAAAAAAGCCAAATTATTTGGACTATTTGAAATTATCTTTATGGGATAATACTGCCCTCTACTGACAGCTTTAGACAGTAGAGGGTCTGATTAGAAAGGCCCCATTGTCATGTGTGGTTCCATTTGTTTGTATAATGTTATACAAACAAACATGAACACCCAATTACCTGGTATATATTGTAAAAGTGTACCTATGTGCAACTTTATATTGACATTTCTTAACATGATGACCGTATGTAAAATAGACCAAGATGTATTTGCCAACTCATTGTGAGGGAACACAATGAGAAGAAAGTCTTTTGCGTGTCTTGGGGAGCTTTGAGGATTATGGTCCACTATTCTGTGTAGCTTGTTTTATACTTTATACTTAGGTTACCTTGGGCACAGGAGGACTTAATTTAGTTATTAGGTGGCATCTGAATGTAATTGGATGCATTAGATTTGTTTATTGGTAAGTGGGTAAAGAGGGTTAAATACAAATGCAAGAAAAACTTTTCAGATTTCTATTTGTAGAAAATGCCGAGAACTATTCTTTTCTGTTTCCACTTTACAGTTATGGACTAAGTTGTGTTGGTCTATAAAATCTCAATAAAATACAAGCTTGTGGCTCCAGCAGGATATAAGAGGAGAACATTCAAAGTCACTCTGTGCGGAAATGTTTTGCTCTTTTTGACACCAAGGGGCATCATTAGGCTGCCATCAAACATTTTCTTGAAATGTTGCTACTTATTAACCTGTCTTTAGTGCGTAATTTTCTTACCTGCACAGCTGCTGAGTGCGAAGCCCAGTTTCTTCTGGCTGCGGTCGAACACAACATAGAAACCTTCCATAACAGTGGCGCCGATCACCAGGCCGTTCGATGATCGGGACATACCGAAACGGAAGCATTCCAGATTATTTTCTGTGTCTACGATCGGCTGGATGTAAAGCTGCAGAACGGCAAAACAATCATTCGTCTCGTTAGTCAGTTTGAGGCCAACATGGGCGAAAGGTGGAGCTGTGATTTTAATTTCTGTGCATATCTACCTGAGGCAGGATGGTAATGCGGAAAGACTGACTGGTGTTGGTGGCTCTTAGGTAAATTGAAAGTTTTGGGAAAAACTCCATGGGGTTCTCGTCCTTCTTCCAGCATGCAAGCTTGGTGCCATCCCAGAACCCTGAAGAGAAATTCTCGATCTAAATCACAGAGACAGAGGAAGACAGAACAGAAGGTCACTACTGCACCAAAGCAGGTTTTGATGTTATCTTTCATCTAGAAGCTTTGCAGGAATGAGAGTATACTTGAAAAATTTCTGAAGTCGATCTCAAGTCTCAAAAGATTAGAAAAAACATAAAGAGTATTGCAAATGGCCGTCTGCATGAAGGCAAGACAATTAATTTCCTAGCAGAAAAACAATGAGCCCTTCCACCTACAACTACTGCATCCTTAAACAGTGAGTGTGTGCTATTCTCCTCAGCAGCCCTTTGCTGTGACATGTTTCATCATTGTCTGTGAGAAGAAGGCAGCGTACCCGAGAGCTGCTTGTGATGGCTTCTACCACCGCATTGAAGACATTGATAGGAAGTCTCAGCAGTGTTGTCCCGCTGTCAACTATGGCCTTATCTGCGTTATACTGAAAGAAAGAGACCATCAGTGTTTTTTTTCTTAGTTCAACAAGCTTCTCTGAAATGCCTTGAAGAAAAAGGAAAAAAAAAAAACCGGAATAAGATACAAGGACAAATTTTTACAAGCAGGTAAATCACATCACATTCCTCAGCAGCACTGCAAGTCAGCTACATTTATAATTGTCCTACCGAGAATAAAAATGACCTTTGACATCGTCCAACTACTACATCTTTTTCCTATTTTAGATGTAAACACAGTTTCTTTGAAGCTTGAGGACAACTACTGTGCTGGGATCATATGCTGAAATAAAGATGTGTAAAAAAAAAAAAAGCTGAAGTCTTTGAAAACATTTTTTTTTCTTTTTTCTCTATTTGCAATTTTGAGATCCTAGGTCTCCATAACAGTTTATTACACAGAGTCTAAATGCTTCTCTCCAAAAACATCTGGGATCCCCAATAGCAGCGTTGCCTAATTTTGAAAAACGTAGTAATGATTTTCATGGTACTTATTGAATCCCCTTTCATTATTACTATTATAATTATTATTATTTACACTTGAATATGAGAACATTTTTAAACACAATGATTTACCAGCAAGAGTGTTCTTTCACAGTATGTAGAAAACAAAATGCTAAGCTGAAAATTAATTATACTATCTACAAAAGAATAAAAAACAAATTATATAATAAGTAAGATATAAATACATTATAAGGAATATAGAAAACATGTCATTACTGGTAATAAATATTATTTTGACCAAACAAATTTGCTTATATTTTGATAACTAACTTACAACTCTCGTATGCATTTTTGAAAAAAATATTGAATAAATTTAAGTCACTTTCAGTATTAGTTGCCCATAGACCATGCTCTGCTTAAATTTCAGGTCACAGAACAACTCTGGGTTTCACAACGCAAGTTTGTTTCATAAAATCCAAAGCGTTTGTTTCACTTCAAGTGAACCGACTCTGTCTTTGTTGTCTGTAACCACTGTGACTCCTACTGCTGTTCTACTCTATTAGCAATTTTCAGAAAACAGGCCCATTTAAGGCATGACTTTATTCTTCAAAATGGTTTAATGTTAAGAAAAAATGCATAATAGGAGCACTGTTCCAAAGAGGAATAGTGATGACACCATTGCAATTTTATTAAAAACTTATTCCTCAACACATATTTTTATCTTATTCATTAAATGTACTGAAATTAAACTTTGGATTTTTCCGATTTTTTTCAGTGTGGGATCATGCTGACAATCATGAAGACAAGATGGCTTTTTTATTAGGCTTATTAACACATCTTTAGCAGGAGTGCCAATAAATATGGGTGGCACTTTATTTTAAAGTCAGAGACAGTACAGCTAGAGAATCAATACAGAGTTTGATGTTTACCTCCTTACAATCCAGATTCAGACTCTGGTCTCCAACTTCCAGTTTCAACACTTCCACCTGGTAGTACCACTCCTCTACGATAGGCGTGTACCAAATCGACCCTCGGTACAGAGTTGGTTCAGCTCCACCCATTATCTACCAAAAAAAAAAAAAGCACAGGTTTATTCATCTGCTCACACTCTGGCACAGCATAGTACATAAACACACAGGGACCTCCTGCCATCTAATCCATCTGTCAGCATCAGAGAGTCACATGATGGAGATGCAGCATGTGAGGTTCGGAGGTTGTGTGTGCAACAGAGACAGACCTGCTCTCAGCAGGAAGCCATCTTAGTTTAATGAGTCACTCTTTAACCAGAGAGGGCATCCAAAGGGAAAAGATGCTGACACACAATCACATCGACTATTATGGTTTTAAAAGGCACTCGGCTGCTCTGATCAATTAGTGTTAAATCATCATGCAAGTAGAAACTGCTGAACAGCATTTCAGTGTTTCTGCGCAACTGGCACTGTTTATATTAAAAGAACAAAGATCCCAACTCAAAATGCAAACTCAAAGCCGATATCAAATAATATTTTAAAGAGTAATCTGATTTTGAAATTAATTAGTATATAACGTATTAAATAGGCAGAATTCTCCGGAGTCGTGCCGGATACTTACAAGACTGCCAGCAGGAGGGTTGACTGCGCTGCTTGCTGACAGGCCAGCCCCGCACATTTGCAGAGAAAACATGTTGGGAATTCCCAGCTGCTTCACCACAGAGTTGAAGAACGGCTCCACGGAGGAATCGGGCTGATCAAGAGACCAGAAAGGCGTAATCAATCACCATCCGTCAATTTAAACACTGGAACATAAACTTATACATTGTCTGGAGAGGATAGTCTGACCCCTGGTTGAGGTTCTATGTAATGCACTAGATAGCACACAATCGTGAAATGGATAGAAAAGGAAGGTGTTACCATTTTCTTAACGAATAAAAACAAAAACAGAGTAGAACATATTTGAATTAGACCTCCTTTACATCCAATACTCGTAAAAGACCTAGTGCAATAGACTGCTTTTAGAAGTTACCTAAGAAGTTACTTGCATGTCCAAAACAAGAGTTCTGCCCTTTGACCAAACAATGTTCTCTCAGTTGGTGACAAAGTTGTTCATGTCAGTTCAGTGTTATCCCAAGCACGACTAATAGTTCTCAGGCAAGCTGAACCTGATCTTTTCAGAGACAACAAAAGCACAAAGTGGTCAGTGTGAGCGTATCTGCTCTTTAGTCACTGGCATTTGATCCCAAAGGTTACCGCAGTCAGCTCATGTAGAAAGAACCTCTTGTGCTGGCCCCAACTAAATTATCATGTCGTAGAAAGCCAACAAGGTCAAGCGATTTGGATTTTGTCGCATTTCACATTTTACAGTGCTGTGAAAAAGTCTTTACACATTTAAACTTTTCCAGTTTTTTACTTTTTTGTGTTTCACTTACACATCGGATCATCAAACAAACATGAAAATCAGACAAAGATGGTGATGATGAATTCTGCAAAGCAGAGTAGGCCAAGATTCTTTCACAGTGACGTAAAGGATTCATTACTGGTTATCACAAATAGTTGTTGCTGCCAAGGGTGGAACAACCAGTTACTAGCTTTAGAGTATAATTACTTTTCAAAAGGAGGCGGGTTGGTTTGGATAGTTTCTTTTCTTCCTTTAATTAATTTAAACCATCATTCAAAAACTGCTTTTTGTATTGATAGAAGTTATTGTCTGACATTAACATTTGTACAAGTGACACAAGAGAGCAAAACAGAAGAAATCTATAAGAGTAAATACTTTTCAACAGTATGCAAATTTTAGGCTCCTGAATGTCTCAAAAGGGAAGCAAATTATCTGTGCCAAGTTCATTCAGAAAATATATAATGATATAGAGGAAATGAGATTGAATCAAATAAGAAAATAGCTTTTTTTAAGAGAACAAAGCAGAGCATCACAGTACAGGCTGCTGAAAATGCAACCATTCTGTTGTCATGTGAAACATCAGTGACTAGATTAAGATAAGATCTCACACTGAAGTTATGCGGAACCGTGAAAGATATGCAGAGCAGGATCTTATGCAGTTATGTACGGAAGACAAAACATTATATCAAGCAAATCATCTTCCTTTGTACAGCTTTTTATTGTTGCAGTACCAATCTATTTTAAAGTCATTTCATACATCGCTAAGACTTTATAGCATATTTTCTAGCCTTTTTAACTGGAGCAGCGTACTGACACTGTATCTCTCACTGGGAAGAGAAATCTAGAGGCCACAGCGTCCAGAACAGCTATTGTGAGTAAATTAAATTGGACACAATCACAATATTAATAGACAATGTACTGCTAATATCTGCACTATCCAATTTAATTGAATCTGACCATTTAATATCCAACTCAACATAGTTTGCATTTATGTCCTCCTAGCAGCTAGGACCGAGCCTGACGGTGATCTGACTGCTGTTTATCTCCTTGTTTGAGACAGATCTTTAAAAGGTCTTAGTGGGTTAAAGTTAAAGAGTCTGCATCTCACCCGTGCCAGCAATGGGTAGGCCAGCCCCAGAATGCCTTGCCAGTCGATTCCAGGTAAGAAGAAGTTGTCAGATAACTGGATGGCGGCAATGTTGATAGCAATGGTTCCATTTGGGCCCTTGGGCAAGGAGACGAGATCAGTTCCCAGAACACCTTCCCAGTTGCCTTGTGTGTACCTGACACCCACTGAGCGACCAGTTGCCTGGAAGGTACTAGAGCTGGGGAGAGGAAGGAGACAGAGAGAGACAGACAGCGTGAAATAAAATGGTGCTTATTTATTTATTTACATAAATAGACAACATTAAGACAATGAAAAAAAAACAAAACCACTAAAATAAAGAGCAAAGATTGCAGTTGCATTTTTAAAAAAAAATTAAGTTTTTATTTCTGTTAACTTTGATTATTATTATGACTTACAGCTCATGAAAGCACCAAAATATAATTTCTTAGAAAATTTCTAGTATAAAAGCCAATAAAAAAATGGAGTTTTCCTACTGAAATGTATGTCCATGTATTATACAGTATGCAAACTCAGTGCTTGATCTGAGCTCCTTTTGTTTGAATTATTAATCAATGTGGCATTGCATGGAGTCGATCAGCCTGAAGCGCTGGTGTCTCATCTTCCTCTTCACAACGCGCCATAGTTTTCTCCATGTGGCTTAGGTCAGGGGTCAGACACAGCAATACCACGATAATAAACACACGTATTCATAATTTTGGTTGCCTGGGCAGGTGCCAAACCCTGCTGGAAAATGAAATTAGCATTTCTATAAAGCTTTTCAGCAGAAGAGCTCAAACTTTCCCTGGAAGTGAGCCAACACCAGCAAAGGACTTAGCACCTTAAATCATCACTGACTGGAAACTTAACACTTGATCTCATGCAACTTGGATTCTCTAGTCTCTCTCCAAATACTGGGACCATGATTTCCTATTGAAATACAAATTTTTACAAAATCTGAAATAAAGATTTTGGCTTACCGAGTCCAATCTTTATTTTTCTCTTAGCCCAGATGAGGCTTTTAATATCTCTGGTTCAGTAGTGGCTTAATACGATAAATGTAACAGTTGTAGCCCATGTCCTGCATGGCTCTTAAAAGTCCTGACTCCCACTGATCACACTTTTTCCTTTCACTGAGTTTTCCACTAATATACTTGGATAGAGCACTCAGATTCTAACTTTGTGACTTACCCTCACCTTCTGGATGGAGTCAAGTCATTCTTTAGACTATAAAAGCCATAAAATAGATATGACAAAGCTTCTGTATTAAAAACAATGTTTATTTTGGTTGTTTTATTCTCGCTGAGAACCTGAGTTTTAGGTTTTCATCAGCTGTAAACCACAGTCATCAAAATTAACAAAAAGAGAGTCTGCAACTATATCACTGTTTGCTATGCATCTAGAAAGCAAATGATTTCCACTGAATTACCAAAATAATTCTCAGAAGAGCAATAAGAGAATTATTTCTGTTATCTACAACTGTAGTGTCGAGTTATTTTCAGGAGCATGTGAATTTTGCCACACAAGGTGTTTGTGCCACTCACAGTGCAGTGTTGAAGTAGCTCGTAATGAATGGGTGTGGAGCAGCAGCCACAGCAAAGTTACTGCTGCCTGTATCCACCAGGATGTTGAGCTGAAACACACAAGGAAGAGTTTGCTTTAACAACTGATACGAGCTGCACGTCCTTACATAAATAACTCATAAAACAACACTGTAAAAAAAAATGACAGTAGACACATGCAGACAAGAGTTTTAAGCTGCATTATATTTTATTTAGAGGCTTTAAAACAGAAAAAGAAAACTGTGTTAGAGTTTACTGTAAGTTGGTTGGGCGGAAAAAGAAAGATTAACTTGGCACATTACTCTTCCCGCAGACTCCGCAATCACACAAACTGCTGTTAAGCCACACACACACACACACACACACACACACACACACACACACACACACACACACACACACACACACACACACACACAGTGACATAATTACTCTCTAATGTGCTATCTGGGAGATGAACATGACAGCCTCGAGCGCCTGACATGACCGTACGACCCAGCCAGGCGTTTGGGTATGTGTCATGTGGGGAATGGCGAGCAGCAATGGATAGAATTCTGTCTTCCAGGCATCAAGTCAGCGTGAGTATGAACTAATTAGCCAGTGGAGTTCTGTCACCTCCTCGACTAAAAGCACAGGCCAAATCCACAGTCACTGAAAAGCATTCCCTGCCATGACGAGGCCCCACAACCACCTGTTTCCTCCCACATCTGAAACAAATTCGCCGATTTCTACGGGCTGTGGAATCTTTAGTCCTTCAATCAGCAGCAAACAGACGCAGTCTAACTAAGATCTGTCTTCTTTTACTGTAAACACAGTGGACTAGCAGGAAGGAGCTAAAAATGTTAAAAGTGGAGAGAGAGGCATGCCAGAAATAACTTTCTCATGCTTTACTCCAAAACTTGTTTCACAAACACTTCCTTACTGTTAAGCTAAGGTGTGTATTCATACATTATGAAACAATGGCATTATAAGATCTATTATGATTTTTTTTATTAACTTGTCCTTGTTTAGGCTTATGGGTTTCTGCTAACTGGGCCCATCACCATAAAACTCCCCACCTTCTCCTTGTCCATCCATGGCAGCAGTCCACTGCCTAAACAAGTCTGACTGGAAAACACTTGTGAGGATGGACAGTGAGGGCATTTTTATTCGTCTCCATGTCCCACATCTGCTTCTAGTCTAGCTCCTGAGCCTGAGGCAAATCTCTCTCTCTCTTTCTCTCTCTCTCTCATCGCGGCAGCCTGCAGTTGAACACTCACTGCCTAATTGGCAGCGGCTCCGTGGTGGCAACGCGCATCTGCTACCTGTTTGTAGCAATTAGCAGATGTGAGGCTCTCCGCAGCCTCTCTCAGCCCGGTTGTGCCACATGTTAACAGATGCAGCAATTAGAGGCTGATTTGAATAGCGCCTTGTTTAACACCGCAGCCCTGTAATCACATCATGATTTAGTTAGTATAATACCGAGAGTGTGACCCAATCGTATTGAATTACAGGACATTCTGGCAACAAATAACCAATTTAAACCGAAGTGGATTGAGCTCCGCTGGCGTGAATAACTGATGTAATGGACTCGCTGTAATTATGCCAAGAGAAGCAAAGTTTAATGGCCGGCTCATCTGGGCAGAAATATCAAAAGGTGGTGAAACTGCTTTTTTTCTTTGCATTATAATCCCATCTATGCCACATAATAATGACCTTCCTCACATTATTTTGATTTTCAGAGTCACTGAGTCTTGGATTTCCATTATCTGTAAGCCAATTACAAGAAACAAATTTAAGAATCTATAACTATAAAGCAACATTTTTAATTCAAAAGCCATTTTTGCTCAAAAACCTTTGAATAAATAGACATGAGCCCAACAGCAAACATATTTATTGCTTTTTCTTCATTCAACCATCTGACTGGTGGAAAGTGCTATTTTGCCCATTTGGCTTTGAAGTGTTTCAGAACGCTTGATCATTCATGCAATTTATTTAAAAATAAAAAAAATAAAAACTATTTTTTGTACGACTTGAACACAACAATCACATTTTCCAGCATGGCATCAGATCGTTGTTTGACGCAAAAATTAAACCCCAGTTGGCCAAGAGAAGTGGCTTTGTCATTCTTTGCTTTCAATTGCAAATGCCACAAAAACCAGGGTTCTGACCAGAACGTTTGTATGTAAAAAAACAACAAACAAACAAAACTGATTAATAGCATTAACATTCTTAACGAGTTAAAATCTATGTAATTAATTAAGCAAAAATAACCAGTTAAAGTCCCGGGTATGTATTCTACTTGCAAAAACCAGAGAGGTCCAAAAGGAAGAACAGAGGTGTGATATGAAGACGGAAAAAGAGAAAGGAGGAACACAAGAAAAGAAGGTGAGTGCATGACAAAGGAAGGAAAACAAAATGACACATAAGGAGGACCAAAGGATGTAGCACTTAAACAAAATGAGGAATAGAGTCAAGAAATACGAATACTTTTCTAAACGTTTCCACATTAAATAATGGTCATATCTACAATTTAACACAGTTACTGCCAATAAGACTATGTAACACAAACCAGTCATGTGGGTTCATTTCCTAAAACTGTCATAGCAGTTATTTACTTTTCATCCTGTTCCTTGGGTCTGTGTCCAGAGAAGGTAACCTGAAACAGGTGTTTGTTCACCTGTCCCGTCACATAACACAGAGGTGTAACTACTGACGTCACACTGACTGGTCTCTACGTAGGTGGACTAGCTAATGTAATTAAAACAAAAATAAATCTGATTTCACAGGACCTCAGTATAATCTGATGATTCCAATTTTCTTGCTCACAGTGACACATTGGAAGTAATTTGGTCTTTTGTTTTACTTCTACTAGGAAATATATCAAACTTTGACTATAAAGATAGAGACCAGCTGCAGATTTCTTCTTTTAGAAGAAGTAGTATTTAATCTCACGCCTTCATCAAAGAGAAGTTATAAGATTATCCCTTTTAATGTCCCTAACCAGCAGCATCTGACTTTTTTTAAAATAACTATACTCAAAACATAAAAAGTGCATCACATCAGAGAAAGTGCTGTTTATTGAGAGGATTAAAGTTTAAGGTTTAACCATAAAATGGAAACAAAAACAGATTTTTTTGGTGCTTTAACATCTGATGGTTGATTTTAATTCCTGGTTAGTTAATTGCTGCATTTCTGAAAAAAATCTTTAACGCGGCGTCCAAATGTAGATACTTAAACATATTTTAAATCAAATTGTTTGATTTCTGTTATGAAAAAGCATGGACTAGCTGGATATAGAACTAGAAATAATGTAATGCCATGAAGTTGTGGTGGTTTATTCAAAGTTATCATACACGGAGTAACTTATACCAATCCATGCATACGCAGGGCAATACTTTAAATGTCTGACTCCATCACTGCAGCGCCTGCCTATTAAGTGGAATGTGAAACTATGATAAACACTTGGGGATTTTATGGAAGATTCACATGACGGTACTGTAATTGTGTTTTTCCAGTTATATGAACACTGTTTATAAATAACTATCGTTTTGTCTCGTCGTAATTCAACTAGAAGATCTTTTGCTTTTCACCCATTCTAATAAGCCTTGCAGTAGTTCAGTGTTGTCTTTAATAGATTATAAACTGAGAAAAAACAAAATTATGAATGCTTTGTAAATTCAGATAAATGAATTTTATGGTTTCAGTTTCCATCTCGTGGAAACTGAAACACACAGTGGCGCAGTTGGTAGAGCTGTTGCCTTGCAGCAAGAAGGTTATGGGTGCGATTCCCGGCCCCGGTCTTCCTACATGGAGTTTGCATGTTCTCCCTGTGCATGCGTGGGTTTTCTCTGGGTTCTCCGGTTGCCTCCCACAGGCCAAAAACATGACTGTCAGGTTACTTGGCCTCTCCAAATTGTCCCTAGGTGTGAGTATGTGTGAGCATGGTTGCTTGTCCTGTTAGTCTCTGTGTTGCCCTGCGACAGACTGGTGACCTGTCCAGGGTGACCCTGCCTCTCGTCCGGAACATTACCTGGAGATCGGCACCAACAACCCTCCTGACCCCACTAAGGGACAAGGGTGTAAAGAAAACGTTTGGATGGATGGACAGTTTAGTCAAACATATGCGACACTTAACCTCATATTTTCTAAAAGAACAGATTTGATTTCTCTGTAGCCTCATAGCATGTAGAACTGATAAGCCTCTGCGAGCCTGAGAAACTAAAGCTTCATCACAGGAGCCTTAAAAGCTCTGATCTGTTTAACTTGAGAGGCCCAGGGGCAACAGGTCAATTTACTAATGAGATAATTCACCTTTGGTTTAAGCTCTGCTTCAAACGCTTCCACTCAGAGCACAATGGCAAATCGCTGCCACCCCTAAGGCCTCATGTATTCTTAATTCCCCACTCGTGCACATTTAGACCCTCTAAATCATTAACATGATCTTGTTAGGCACTTTACATTACTAGATGAATAAAATGATGACAGATTACCCCTGGCAGAATTTCTTTGCAACTCAAAGAAATGAAGCAGGAGATAGGGATGGCCAATTACCGCACAGTTTATTGGTATCAGGGGTGGGGAAAAATAATCATGATTAGCATCAGCAATAATGTAATAATCACAATAAATTGTAAATAATGCTGGCAAACCCCCCACTCCCCCTCCAAAATGTGGTTAAGTCTTGTTTTGGATTACTGCAGTGGCTGTTTGGACTCTTTTTCCACCAGTGGTGCAGTGAGATCTTTATTGTAAGCTGCTTACTTTTCAAAATATTACCCAATACATTTATTGTGTTCTGCTTGGCAACAGAGTTGGACCTGCTCAGCATATGAAATGTCTCTTTTTCACAATAGTGTTTATTTCTGTGGGACTCTACATGGAGGTAGCTACAGTTAACAGCTAAAAATCAAGGGTTGTTTTTCATGTAAAAACATTTAAAACTTAATTTAAAAATAAATGAATTATCTTAATTTATTTTCTTTGAAAATGGTGGACAGGTGATTACATCCCAGGCTGTCCCGTCACCCAGAAAAAACTGCTTTTATTTGCCTCTTTTGTTTCCTATTTAAAAATTATGTCCAATAACAATGTAAAGTAAACCTACCCTGAATTTCTCATCTTTTTTAGCAAAACAATTGAAGCTTATTGCTACAGTTCTTATCCAAAGTTTGATTGATTTGTTCTGAGAAATCAACTAAATTCTCAGTTAGTTAGAGTTTTCAAGTACTAAAATACAAAACGTCAGCTGATGTTGTTCTGTTGTTCAGTAAAGTCATAGTTATTTACCCTGTGCAAGGTCCAGAGTTGATAAAAAGGGATTAGAAGTATGTTATACCTTATTTTCAGGATTGAGCGCAACTGTTTAATTTGAAAAATATTGCAAGCTGGATGTGTTTTTTGTTTTAAGGCAGAATATCCTCTGTTGCTGTTTGTAATAGTGAAACGATATTCTACAATAACAAATGTGGTTTAATGGACACTTATTCTAATCCTTATTTATTGAATAATCAATGCCTTGAATGAAGCATAAAATAATTAGGCACATTTTTACGTCATAAAGTTTCTCAGGTTTTAATATAAACTGAGAAACATCCATTCAAATTTTAGCCTTATAATTCTGCAACACTCCTCATTTAAAACCTGCAGAAATGATCTTGGTATCATTTCAGATGAATTTGTCTGTTTTGACACCCAAATCTTCTTGAAGATTTTGTTAGCTTGCCTACCAAGCAAATTGTATGTCTGAAACAAGGGGATAGCTCTTATTTTATTTTTAACAAGTCTGGGGCTGCTCTTTGCTCCATGGGAGCCTCATAATCCCAGTCAGCTGCCTGGAAAGAAACACTGGTCCTCACAGGCAGCATCATGTGATTGTAAATGAGTGGGAAGCTGTAGCCTGTAACCTTACAGACCCCAAGGCTGGTGAACCAGCTGCAGCACAGCTCTGACTCAGTTTTATCTTAATTATCCCTGATTCAAAACGCTAATAAAGTCTCACAATAAACTAAGTCACTCTTATCATAATTCCCTTCCTTCATGTTACACTCAAATCATTATTATTATTCAAGTGCGTTCAATAACTCGCACAAGACAGTGAATGGACTGAGAGCAAGCAAGCAAAGTACAAGTCTTAATAAACCAAGTAAAAAACAACAAGGAGGTATTTAACAAATATTTACACTTTGTGAAGGTGATACAGTACCTTTTGGCCCGGAGTGCCAATAGACATCTCTATGTAGTAGCCTCTTCCAGAGTCCCCTTGCAGGTTGTTGACCATGTCCAGAAAGTTGACCGTACCGCTGGGATCAGAGGCCAGAGAGAGACCCTCTCCATCTGATTTCAGCGCTACCACCCGGACAGAAGACAAATTGGCCTCAGCGGTAAAATTATATTTCCCCGGGTAAATTTTCAGCGGTAATGAAAAGTAACAGTACGTCGCTCCGAAATTGAGACTAAAAACAAATGCCCAAATCGAAAACAAAGCGATGTTGGCCATTGTTGCCGCCGTTTCCCCCACTCTAACGTTAATAACTGAAATAGTTACGACGAAGTTGTTGCTCAAACTTTGGCTCCTGAGGTTTTCGGCTCTGCTGTCATGTCATAGGAACAGCAGCTGGGTTGCTGTCGCCATCGAGGAAACGGAGCCTTTTCTTCGTCATAAACAAACCGGACATGCTCCCAAGTCAGAAGGTTATGATTGGCAATAAAAAAAGAAAGGGAAACTTCTCCCCGTCGCTACTTTTATCAAAGTTTCGCCTCCATCCACACCTCCAGCCGTGTTAAGTCTGATATTACGAAAGAGGGGGCTTCCGTTTTTTTACTTTCAAAGTAAAGAAAACACAACGCTGACTGTTACGTGATGATTAAAAATAAACAAACAAACAACAAAAAAAACCCTTGATAAATATTATTTCTGATATATAACAAATCGGACACACATGCGTACACTAATAATTATATTAAAACTGTACCGATACCTCTTTTGCACTCGGTGTAAGTTTCTATAACTGAAATTTTTTATTTTATTTTGAAATGTAACTATGTGAACCGTTGGTCGTATTTTCACAGCCTTGATCTCATTGTTCTCACCTTATCTTGTGATATCGGTGACATGTTATTTCAACAAACTACTCTAGGCTGTGTTTGGAAAAGAAGATAAACTAATATATCCAATATTATTTGCCTTGCGCGGTGTCTGTTATTTAATAACAACCACCATTTCATTAAACACGTTTTAAAGTGTTTGGTTGTTTAAATATTTTCTTTCAGTTATTGTATCCCGAAAAAAGGGGGAAAAACACAATTTAAACATATTTTCTGTGTGACTGGTTGAAGGCTACACATTTTTAGTCAGAATAAATGTTACCTGAAATTCGGACTTCAGCATTGGAAAGTCTGAAGGTTCTTACTCTGAACTCAAAATCCAACATGGATGCCTTGAAAAGGCAGTCTGCAGCCTGAAGTGACCCAAATCCAATTTTTTTGCCTATATAGCCTATGATATTTTCATGACAGTCTGAACAACACAGATAGGACTTGTTCTAATGCGACCCAGGATACTTGGATATGTGGTCGTAAATCCCATACATACATAATCTATCTTTTCAAATCTGACTTGAATCTGTATATCATATTCGTCCTACCTGAGCGTCATTGATACTCGACAAACGTCACTATTCTGGGTCCTGATACGCACAAACGGGAAGAAATCATCAGCCATGTTGGACGACTGAGAATTGAGTTTCCAATTGAGTTCTTCTCAATTGAGCTGGCTCCTGTCGGACAACAACTTTAAAATCGTAAGATATGGTCCACTATTAGCATCCACATTTACTTCCGCAAACACTGAGCACTTCTTTTTTAACGGTTAGCAAAACACTGTGTGACGATATGTTTGACGTGCTTGCCATTTTCGGGAGATATATTTGTTAACGTTTCTTTAGATTTTTGCCATGTAGCTTGACTGAAAGCATTTCTTATTTAATAGACTCTGCTTCTTTGGTTGTATGAAAGTGTGAAGAATTTCAGTGGAAAAACAAAGTTTAAAAAAGATTAAGGTATCATTTTTAATGTTTATTTCAAATTAAGAGATCAGAAATTATGTATTAAGTATGTGAATGTAAAAGGAACCATTATCACTTTTAGTGGTAGTAGTAGTAGTAATATTTACAAATTACTTTTTTCTTTAAATGTTAACCTTTTTCCTGATGGTGTTAGCATATTAGTGCACAATATTAATTGAGCAATATGGGTCATAGAAGAAGTGTAAAGTCTAAAATACATTTGTATTTGCAAAGTGGATGTGTCACTGAGAAATGTATGGAAAAATCAACCAAAACTGGACACAGCCTGACAGATGGATCATACAGACTATAATTGTCAAGTTATAGCAAAAAGCTCTTTTTAAGAGCTTGATTGGCATGGTTAAATTTAAATTTTCTGTCTATCAAACATTCTTGTCTTGATTATTGAAAAGATTAAGCAAACAGAATTAGCATCAAATTAAGCATTTTTAATATGCCAGCAGAATGACTGATGATTCAGTACAGATTTAGTCATAATTCTAACTTTCTTGTTATGCATTATTATTTGTTCTCTCTTGAGAGTAGAAGTATTATGTAGTTGTGAATTGGAGGGAAAATAATGCATGCTTTAAAAAATTATAAACAAAAATCTGAAAAGTGTGATGTGCATTTGTTTTCGTATCACTTTAGTCTGATATGTATAAAGTAAACCCACCTCAGTCAAATGCCTTTAGGCGTTGGCTAATTAGTAAACTGAGTAAATAGTCCACCTGTGTATAATGTAATCTCAGTCTAATTACAGCTGTTGAAGGCCCTTAAGAACTGATATAGTTTTGGATATGTCCATAACTATATCAGTGCACCAAACAAAAATAGAAAACATAGGACACAAATTCAAGATGTGGCTGTCCCCCTAAACTATGAAGCCAGTCAGAAAGGAAGATCAGAGGCTCAAGTTAACTCTAGAGGAGCTGTAGAGAGTCTCCGATCAAATGAGAGAATCTGATGAAAGGATAAACATTCAAGTCACAATAGTGTTTTTTTTTACTGAAGATTAAAAGGTTTTCTCTGTCAGTATGCTGCTGCTGGAAACTGAAGACCCAGAGGAACCTTCATGTGAGATGAATAAAGTTCTATCTAATCTAATCTAAAATAAGCCACTGTTGAGAGTATAAAATAATTTTAAAATAGAGAAAATCTTGTATACCTTTCCTTCCACTTTACAATTACGGAATTCTTTGTTGCATATTATTAAAATACATGAAGAATTATAGCTGTAAGATGAGAAAATGCAATTCATCCATTTGTAAGGCATAATATATATTTAACCTTTTTAATGTAGTGTATTTTTAAAGGTAATGTTTTCATAATCGTTTTTCTTTATCATTTTATTATCAATTGTTTTGAAAATATAATACACTCACAACACAACAAAAATGACATGTATTTTTTTGGAGAGGTATCTCATTACTCCTAACAAACCATAGAAATATAGCATGTTACTGTCACATAAGATGGTTATTTAAATAACATCCAAGAATCATTAGCTGTATATAAACACAGCATGAGACACTAAACGAATGCATTTCCGTTGGAAATGTTCTCCATCATCACCTCAATTTAATCTGCACAACAAAAAACAGAAACTTTGAATTCTTTTTTTTTCCTGTGCCGACAAAGGAAGACATACTTCCTTTCCCTTTTACCGTAGACAGTCTCATTTCCCAAGCTAACAATTTAGAGAAAGAGAAAGAACATCCCAGTGGTAAGGCAAGATCAATGTCACAGGCCTTCTCCATGCTGCCTGTTTCACACAGAGACAACAGTGTCTCACACTGATAGCCGCATGAGTCCCTAGATGCACTGTCACATGATTTCAACTTCTCTCACTGAAGTTAATCCCGATAGTTTGGATAACTTGTATAACGTGTGGAGAGACTGTGACAGATAGGTTTCCGGTGCTCCGCCTGTCATGCACTGGGTCTTGTGAATGTCCCAATTAGGCACAATTCCTGTTTCTTCATCCCTTTGGCTGTGTTAGTTCCATAGCCTGAGAGTATAAAAACAGGGGAAGCACCGTGAATCTTGTGGGTGATCATGTGTGCAGTGTCCTGTGGCGACAAGATTTCTCCACTCTTTTTGTCTCCTGACCTACTTTGTAGGTGACAGTGAGAATCAAACCTAGGATTTCTTTTTTCTTTTCAGAAAAGGAAAGGTTATGAATTGACGAGTCAGAAGCTTGGTGAGTTTTCATGCATACATCATGTCTGACTTGAAGTGCATTATTGCATAGTGCAACATACCAAACCTATAAAATTGCTTTCACAATAAGGAAATAAAATAGTTATTACCCACAGTTGGCATTTAAGGCTGATGCAAATGGCCAAACTTTGCATTATTGTTTTAACGTTGATTCAAACAAATTTGTCTATCAGTATACATTTTGTCACAGCTTTCATTATTTTAATTCATAGGACTTTTGATATGGAGTTCCATTTTATGTTTAGCCCTTTTATCTTATAATCCATTGTTTCCTATGTTGCTATCCGGCATCTCTTGTGCAGTTCCTCCTTTAGCCACAGGAAGGCGCTCCACACCCTTCTAGCGCATTTAATCCAATCTGAAGAAGCTGTAGCATCTGTGGCTGAACAAATAAGGCAGATTAAGGAAGCCAGTGGTCCTACATTTGGCATCACAAAGCTTCTTTACTGGGACACTGGTACCTAATCCTCACAGCTCTGATCATTACAGCTGATAAAGAGGAGGAGAGCACTCTACATTATCACATATGTTCCCAGGTCCTTCTTTTCTTGTCTTTACCGTGTGAACAAAGATGCAAACCTTCTAGCTTGGCTTTGAGACTGTTTGTCTGTGGTTATTAGTAATATTTCTGTTTAAACTATTAAGACTAATATTTTAACATCACAAGATGTTAATATTGGCAATGAGCAGGTTTTTGCTCACTGAATATGGATTAATCCATGTTTTAGAGGTGAAATGTAGGTCATATGTAATCTTTCAAAAGTAGAACTTGTTAGATTTAATCATGTTACAACCCCTGACTTTAATGTGTTTTCTTGGGATTTTATGTGATAAGCTAACACAAAATGATGGATAATTGTGACTTGGAAGAGAATTCAATGAGATTTTCTACAAATTAGAATATGAAAAGTTTGGCATGGATTTGTAATCGGCACTCTGAATCAAAACTTTGCAAGACCACCTTTTCCTTCCTACCAATTTCACAATGCAAAATAGTTTGAAGTGTGGACAGAGAAAATTAATTTCAAATCAGTTCTGAATTTTGCCAATTTGGTGATTTTGGAAGGCAAATCTTTTTTACCGGATTTTATTCAGGGACATTTTTATGTTGTGATACAGAATGATAAAAAGTCTTTCAGCACTATTTTGACTACGGAAACAGTATTGTAATTCCAGCAATCCACCCCACCTCCCCGTCCTTTTAGCGTCTCTGAGCCTCACGATAATCAGCCCCGTAGCCCAATCACTGTAAGTCTATAATGCCGATGAGAGATTTGCTGAATCTGCTGCCGTTTAGGATGCGGCGTAATTACAACACAGACATGATAGAGCTGGATGAGCAGTAAATGGGGATCACAGTGGGGCAGATTGTCCACATGTTTCCGAGGCAAATCTCATTTCGGGATCCAATCTAGCATACTGTTTTATTAGCAGGGTGGATGGGGTCAATTAGCTTTTAACACCAGTTTATTCAAATGTTTAAACAGATAAATTGTAGCTTTAACTTTTCTCTTGCTAATTGATTTACAAATTAAGGAAATGATAAAAACATTCTCATTTCATATTTTCAATAACAGCCATTGTTTATTACTCTTATGGTTTTGGCATTTTCTTTACACGCTGTAGCTAGCCTGCTTTTCATAATGAGCTGCTTCAAATTCTTTCCCTCCCAGACCTGTCAGCTCTCTAACAAGGTGTTCACATTCACATCTGATTCTAGAAGAAAAGATGAGGGTGTAGATGAGGTTTAAATGGACTAACCAGACAGTAAGTTAATGGAGACACTCTCACTGCATGATTCTAACTTCATGACGAAGACATGATTTGGATTATGTCTTTTAAGATTGTTACTTTTAAATGAATTTGTGCTCTCAGTCTTGAGGCAGGCAGAAGCATGATGAAGGGAATAGCAATCTCTCACAGGCTAGTCACACTTACTCTTGCCCCTGTGGTGGTAGTTCTACCCTCTGCAGGGTATCTGTATGTGTTTTTTGATTCAGAGGAAAAGCCTTACTGACACGTATATGAGTCATATAGCCTGGCGTCTAAAAAGGCTGTGATGGGAGTTGCATATTCCCATATTTGCGCTCCTCAAGGCACTAGTCATACCCACACCAGTCTCCCTAGTTACTCCGCAGCTTGAACACACAAACGGAGACACACATGGGCTTTCTGTGTTTGTTCAAAAACCATGGATCCCACCTGATGCTCTGGGTGCAGCAGAGCAGATGTTGCTGTAGCTGTGGGCGGGAGAGCGGTGATAGGCTGTGGACATCCTCATTACCGAGTTGCTGTTAGGGCACTGCTCTCGAGTGGGATATGCTTAATGAAGTGGTCCTGTAATCATTCACACCGAGGCTCACATGGAACCTGTGAAAACCCAACTTGTAGAAATCAGTCTAAATCCACTAGAGTGATTTAGGAATACACACAGATGCCTATTGTGGAGTAGACTAAGAACTAATAAGATGGAGATTTGTAAACCTGCAAAATAAAATCTATTATTTTCATCATTACTCAGATTAAACAACTAAATTTTTGTTTGACCCTCCAAGAACAGATACAAAAATCTGATTCAAATCAATTAACAAACTAAAAATATGTAGATGAAAAAATATCAAAAAAATATTTGAAGGACAAAAAAATAGAAATGTTAGGATGAGACTAGAATGATCTACATATACAGGTCTGAAACAAATTAAGAGACCACAACTCTGAGCCCCATTGAAAACCTCATGGTTATTCCACCAAGTATTGATTTCTGAACTCTTCCTGAGTTAAAATATTAGTATTTTAAATGAATATGAACTTGTTTTCTTTGCATTATTTGAGATGTGAAAGCACTGCCTCTTTTTTTATTGTTTTAATAATTTCTCATTTTTTTGCTTGGCATTTAAGAGAACAATGTTCATAGAATAAGAGAACAATGTTAATTCTTCTCAAATACCTATAAAAAGTAAAATCAGAAAAACAAATCATTTTAAGTGGTCTCTTAATTTTTTCCAGGGTTGTATATTCTGTGAAAAACAACTATGACAAGTTAAATTAAAAATACTTCAGACGTACTTTATTATATTTGTTCATCAGTAAATGCAAATTTAAGAGTAAGTTGTACCCACACTCTAACTTACAATTGTTAACTGTAAGAATAGCCACACTGTATTACTCGATTTACCCAATTGAGTAAATCGAGTAATACAATTTACTCAATCTTCATTTGTTCTGGACTATAAATGCAGATTAAAGTAGATCATTTCACCCAGCATGAACCATGCTGCAACCTGAGCCTTAGCTACGATGTCTGCTGAGGCTCGATAGGATTGAAGACAAACTGATATTCCTGTTCATTATTTCTCAGTAAAAATGTCAGTTTATGAAATGGTAACATATTCCACAAAAGTTATATGTGATCTACTTCTGTGTTATGTAGGATGGACTCTTAAGGGCGAATATTTGAATTGGCACGTGGCGCCATGTTGATTGCTTTACTGTCTAATAACTGGAGTGAAATGGGCTGAGCGAAATGGCATGTTCCCCTAAATTTAATTCCACCACTAAGTGGGGCCTTAAAGATCCCTTTCTGCTCCTGGAGGAACAGGGTTTATGACGTAAACAGAGCGACATGGATGGAAGCGTCTTGTCCACAGTTGTTCATGATGGACACATAAATGTTTTCATTTCTGTGAAATGAGAGATTATGGTTAGGAAGGTAGACGTTTGGGCTGTAATATAATCGGTGGGTTGTCGGCTTGAGCTCTGATCTGTCCAGCTCATTTTGTCCTTGGGCAAGATACTTCACCCTCCTTGCCTGCTGGTGGGGGTGAGATGACTTCTTAGCTTTCTACAATCATTGTGTGTATGAAGGACAGATTGTAGCGTAACATGCTCTAAAGTCCTTGGACTTGATAAAGTGCAAAAATTCAGGGTATTTGTAGCGTGATCTTACAAAATATTTCATTATCAAGATCATAATGTACTAAGAGGTGTTAGATGTTGCACAATGTGTTTAGATATACCTTGCATATCGCAATTTGGTATTGGTCTAGTGGTGTGGACACTTTATCTTTTAAATCTCTCGGATGCAGTTAAATTCTCAATCTATTTCCTTTCTTCATTCCGCTTTGCCTTGCAAAGAGAATCGCTGGAGTTGCTTTTATCTATCACAAGACCGACAGATGGAGCAGGTGTGTGTGTCACATTCCCAGTGTGACTCCCAGAGGTTGCATCCGATGCGACACCTGGAGTTTGCTCCCTCATTAGGATGGGCATCTCCAAGGTTTTTCCAATTACACGCACTGAACCTGGCTCTTTGTTCCCATGAGTGAATGGAGATCAGGTACACCTCATCTCTCACCAGCAAATTGCTCTCACACACTTGCCATGCAATATTTGCAGGGCGTCTACGTTATTCCCGTACAGTTTCCCTGAGAAGAAGCCACACTGAATGAATATTGCGATCAGGGCTGGTGCACCAGCTCACCTTGCAGAGCACTCTTGAGTCTCCTTTGCGCTTGACTGTGTCCCTCTGTTCTTACAGCTATCTATCAGTTTCATAGTATGCAATCTGCATCATCTCAGCCTCCCACCACCCACCAGAGTAGGGGATGTAGAGTGGTTGTGGGAAGGCCTGAACGATAGGAAGAAAGGAGGAGGTTGGACAGCAATGTGGTAGGGGGGCCAGGAGGGGCTCCTTCATACATTTTTATGACCACATAGATAAGGTCAGTGGTGTGCCATCGTTACTAGGCAACACAGCGACCCTGAGTTGGATTGAGTTGTGAAGCTGAGAAGTCAGATATTTTTCTTACAACAGCCCCGCTTCACTTGTACTCTGTGCATTTGACAGCAGGTCGTCTGCCTCCGTGTGTGCTCTGTGAGTCAAGGCTGCAGAACTGCTTCAACTGGACAATCGACTGCGACACTGGAATAATTAGAAGGTCATTGATTGGGTTATTATGTTACAGCCGTGTTCAGGATATACTGATGTCTGTGGCCGTTGTCATTCGCGATGATGGTAGCGGTGATAAAAAATGTGTTTGATTATATATTTTTAATGATTTGGTTCATGTGGGGATATATCAAAGCGTGGGCGTATTGATTTTTCCATTTTTTTTAACAGAGAAAAGGAGGAGACAGAGACCAGGCGCAGATGGAGCAAGAGTACAAATGACCAAAATCCACCCCATTCTCTCCCTCTCTGTACTTCTATTTTCCATCTTCACTCAGTTTCCCCCGCCACTCCCCCTTTCCCTTTTTCCTCTAACCCCCACTCCTCTGTCAGCCTCACTTCCTTATTCCTGCCACACCTTCAGCAGCTTTTCATTATGTTTTTTTGGTTCCACCCCCCCAACTCTCTCCCTCCTCCATACGCGCTCACTCCCCTGCACTCTTCTCCTCCCATTTCTGTCCCCTTCAGCGTCCTAGTTTAGCACGTCAAGGTTGGCTACAGATATGCTCCTCTGTGCCTTGGGGCTAACCAATGGGAAACTGGCTTGGGTTGCTCTAGTAGGCTGGGGTGTTAGCTGCAGGAACTGTGGGAGATGGGAAAGGTTACTGAATTGCAAAGTCTGTGGTCCATTCCTCAGACCGGAAATTTAATCTTAACTGATTTGTGTTAGCAGTTCATATAGAGTATCTTTGAAGACAGGCTAAAACAAAGGACAAAAACATGCAATACTCCATTGTGGTGGTAATGTTAAGTAGCCATGTGTTTCTTTCAATGTTCATCTTATTGGTCGAATAAAAATAACAAAAGTGTGTGAAAACCGATAAAGCCTGGTAGGTTAATCAGCGGCAAGTTTTCCTCGGCCTCCAAAACGGCTTGAATTTATTCTGTACCCAAGCTGACTTCAAAACCAAAGTTTGAATTCAGCTGCTATTTAAACTGCTATTTAAAGCATGTCATTGTTTCTTCACAACTTCAATTAGTATATTTAGCAAAAAACAATAATCCCTATTCTTCCAGTATTTGGTAGTTTCTGCTCTGGTGAGTTTTTCTTGGTTTAACAGTTGCACATTGCTGTATTAAATTGGAAACCATAATGTATGAAATATAGTGCAAGACTATTATAAAAGCAAGATAGGTTTAAACCAATTCCTGGCAGTACACCTTTTATTCTTTTCATGGTGATTTAATGGAATTATTTTAAGATTATCTGCAATTGCACTCCACAATGTCTCAAGTCATTTTAGTTTGAATTCCTTATGAAATAGTGATGACTTCAGCTCTCTTGAACGGTTTTCAGGGTAATTTAGATCATGACTCATTTGCTTTTCTTTTGAAAAGTGCTACACTTTTTTTTAATCTAAAACCAGCATTTTATGCGAATGGAGATTCACATTAGGTTATATATATAAAAAAGTTGCTTTTGAATTTGTATTCAAATTACATTCATTGCATCCAATTTGTCCAATGCCTGAAAAATTATGGCTTTGGTTTCCTACAATTTGACATTGTCAAAAAAGTACTGGACAAACTGAAGTCCTGCCATTTGTGATGATCTTTGTGCATATTCTTTTATATACCATTACTTGGTTAATTCTAAAGACACATAAAACAGATTAAAATGTTCTATGTAGAACCCACTGAAATGAGAGTTTCTTGTAAACAAGATGAGTTTTGTCTCGCTATCGCAATATTTTTTGTTCATTTTTAATTTTAATCAAAATTGTTTTATATATATTGTAATAATAAAACCAAAATCTGCCCTGATATAAGATATTTAGTTTTTAATTGGATATAAATCTCATAACAAGTTTTTATATGTCATAATAAGGAGAATTTTATTTATTTATAAGCTCTGCCACTCAACTGCTACCATGGTTCAATTATTTTTGATTTAACTTCTAGGTTTATGACGTGATTTACACATTACTATTCTGTATTTTATTTTTATCTGGAGTTTTACTGAAAAATACCACACAAAGGGACTTTCTAGGGTACTTAAATTCACCTGAGTTAAATTCCTCCGACTCTGGTCTCACTCCACAAAATTATTAAACTTATTTTTTTCATAAAACAATATATGTAAGCAAAATACATTTTCTTAATTTTTATAGAAATGTAATATCTTGTGAAACCCCTACCATACAGGTATATATAGCATAACAGTGCAACCACAGCTGCTTGATTCTTTTTCCAGAATACACACTTGATCTTTTTTATTTTACCAGCCGATGTAACCATCTAAGAAGCCCTCTATATTCTCTTTACACGGACATCAAAACATGCATCTCATTTTCAGTATTTTGTCAGGCGTACCTGTGGCATGATGACTTCAAAAGACTTGATTGACTTGACGCAGTTGGCGCCCACTTGGTTGTAATTTAAAGAACGTGCATGTGTCCTAATGCTGATTGACCTGCAGGTGTCCTTTCATCCCTAGGGGACTGTGCAGTGTAAAGCTATACCACACAGAAGTCTGTTTAGGGGACCCATCACTCTAGACTGGGCAACTTGTAACCTTACACTCACTTGTATCAGGAGCCACGAGTGTGGCTTGTCTTTTATCAATGTCATTGTCTTAGCAAACAAAGGGGATCATCATAGCTGTGCTTAGGATGTTTCTATTCTGAGTTAATGGGCCGCATATTGTAAAGGCAACCCGATCCTCCTCTGGGTGGTGGAAGAGTGAGCCGAGGGCCGACATTTTGCTGGTGATTGGCCAGTCTATGTTTTGTTGTGAGAGACACTGGTCTTCACAGGAGTTGTCAAAACAAGTGGCCCCATCCTTGGGGATTAACCCACCCACCAGCGCACACACCGGTAAAATAACAGTCGACCAGTGGGACATACAAGGAGGGACGGATACCAGTGACATACTGGGAAGATGATACAGGATGGAAGAATCCACAGCTGAAGGAGAATGTCCTTCATCAATTGAGACAAATTACAGATTTATTTAATAAATACTAGCCTGTTTGGTTTATGTTCCACTCAACCAACAATGATAGAAGAGCTGCACTTCGCTCAGCTAATACTACAAGTAAATGACTGCCGAAGTCAAATGTTTACCTTTGCGAAATATCACGGCAGATAAGTGAGCAAAGTATCAGTGTAATACCATTATTAACCAATTCTCTGCAACAGTTGAATAGAGTTCAACTTTGTGCCTGGTAATGAATAATTTTCTTGTGCGCCCCCTTCAAAATAGTTTTTCAGGCCAGGGACAGTGTTTTGTGGAAGTAGGAATCGTGTTGCCTAATCCTTAGTAAGGAAAGTAGAAATTGGATTTTTGACAAGGCCCTACGATACCAAATCATAATTTGCTTAATAATCCATGCAGACGTAAAGCCAATGGAAGCTGTTGGACAGAGGTATGTTGCTACGGGAGAACAAAAAATGTGCAGATAAGGAATATGTTTGTTCCAAACATACTAACTCCTTAAGTATGTTTGGAACAAAATATAGTTAATATTATCAATCTTTCTTGCTTTTGCCCTTTTTTAAAATAATTCCAGCCCACATCCTTTATCTTGACTTAGGAAACACCAAAACGACCCAAAAGAAGTACTCTGATAGAATTACCTTGTTTTAAGAACGTCTACATTTACATTTTTTAAATTAATTTGCATCAGTATAGTTTTAAACCTGATGGCCCACTTTAGTAGCCTATAACAAGTCCGCACAAGATTAACCGGTATGTCAAGTCAAAGTTACTTGAGTAGGCATAGTCACATAAACTGGTTGGTAGACTCGGTAAGAATTAACAAAAATAGATGATAGAAATTAAAATATCTGTACACGTCACAACTTTACATAAATCTTGTCTTACCAGCTATACACTTAGCTGGTAAGAGAACATAATGTAAAGTTAACAATCTGGTAGAGAGCAAAAGAAACTGGGCAACGTATAATCTTAACAAAACCAATGATTTAATAAACATCTAGGTGTGATCGGACAAAAGCAAACAAAGGGAAAGAATGAACCAGGTCTTTGAAAGAAGGTGTTCCAATCACATCTATGGCTATAAATGTATAAAACCTAGGTAATAGACATTTTGTTAAAGACTTGTGAAAGTTGCTTTCATGAGCTCTTTTAATTTCAGTGCGGTCAGTGCGGTACCATCTTAGGATGACACCTGTGCAAAAAGTCCGATAGATTAAATTTCCTTGCGACTAAATTTTCCAGTCAGCTGTTTGTGGTATTACCACATAGCGGAAGGGATTAGGAACAATAGCGACTCAGCCACAAAGTTTAGGTCACGTAAAATGACAAAGTGGGGTCAGGTCAACAACTTTCTGCAGTCACCAGCTACAGATTACCAAACTTGATCTGGCACCAAGTGCAAAGACCACAACCTGTAGACTCCAGTCTGTGCAGACAGACTATCCACAATGAAAAATCATGCTTGTCTATATAACAATCCAATGTATGAGTCTAAGTTTGGGATTTGCTTGCCTGATGGCATTTTGCCTTGAATAAAATTTAGCATAAAGGTAATTATGGTTGTTTTTCAGAAGGAAATATTGGACAATCCTGCTTCCGTCTTGTAAGAAAAGCTTTTGCCATCACCTCTTCCAATATGTGCACCAAAGCACAAAGAACGGATGACTAATCATAATGAACATCAAATCACTCAAGTGTATATTTGTGTGTCAATTAAATTAATGTTTCCAAATAAAACATCCATTTCATTTGTATTTAAGTGAATGTTTTAAACCTATTTTACTTAATCAACTGATGTTTGTTATTAACATGTAATTGTGTTCTGTGAATTTTAAGATTGTCTAGTCATTATCTGGCCTTTGGGGGAACTCCTGAAAAGATTGACATATATTGAGTGCTCTCCAATGGTAAAGAAGAAAAAAGGATTAGACTTCATGGCATATCGATGAGCAGCAAGAATGGCTTTTTAAAGATCATTACTGATTTCTTTTTTCTCCTACATTGTGTTAACATACTTTTAATTGCTCCAAACCAGAAACTCTCAGACATGCTGCTTAAACAGAGGCGCTAACTTCCAGATCATCAATTAGTCAATTTCATTTATTCAGCAGCACCCGACTGAAAATTCACATCTAAAATCCTACAGAAGCAGCATAAGTGCCCCGGATTTCACACACTAACAATTTCACACACTAACTTGCTCCCTGTAACAGAACTTGGGTAGATATCGGTGCTGCACTGGGGTTATTTACCTCCCAGGGAGGGTATGTGGAGTTTCAATGTTCTCCCTGAGGATGAATAGTTTCTTTACGGTGCTATAGTATCTTGCAACTTTTAGATGCATCCATTCTGCAACGCGTCAAGGTCAACTGAATGACTACATAAGCACAGTGGTTTAGCACCGGCGTCATCATTCATATGATTCAGGTGTTTTGGAGAAGGGATGCATCTAAAAGTTGAAGGATATTAGCTAATGAGGACTGGACAATGACATCCCTTATGCAAGTAAACCAAAGCATGTTTGTTTGATTTGCCCACATTTCAGCAGCTTGCTCACTTTTTTTCTTATTCAATAAAAAACAAAACACTCTGCCGTTCTCCTTCAGCATGTAATGAGTAGATAAACAATACAAGAGGAACCTATAAAAAACACAACAACAACCTTTGTTCTAATTTCATCATTCAGAGTAAAAATGGGAATTAAAACAAAGTGTACCAACAGATTCAATGCTGGCATTCAGATTCATGTCCTCGGCTCATGAAGTGCCTCATATGTGCTCTTTTGTCTTCTGGTAGCATCCACACACATTGCAGACACACATGGCCACACAGCAAGGCCAGTACTGTCTGCAGCAGCCCAGGGCCCCATTGTCACAATCACTTACCACTGTTTAGGCATCATAGCAGGAGTGGGGTGGGGCAGGGAACTGAAAGGAACTGCTTACCATTTTACCACATGCTGGGTCCTTTGACTGCATCTTGTTTTTTTAGATACGACATTGTCTATACCTTCTCAGCTGTGCCTGAGTATAATTGGGTTAGGGTTCATGGCTGAATAACTCGGCTTATTGACCACGAGGTCATGGCTGTTGCCTTCAGAGTGAAAATTAATGTATTGTCTTTCGGATCAGTTGTACAGCTGCTCGACTGTTTGAAGAGATAAACATGAGCACCTGTTTTCTAGCAAGCTGTTCCTCCCAAATAAACATTTTATCTGCAACAAACTCCAATGTCTGTTAATACAGTTTTCAAACCAACACTGCAAAAAGTACAGTGCTACAAAATTGTTTCTATCACTCAAATGTCTTTCATGTTCTATCACATATGAAGCCACAAACTTCAAATTATTTCATTAGGATTTAATGTAAAAACCAACTCCAATCCATGCATTACTATAGGAACTGATTTAGGTAAAATGTTTTTACAGTACTAACAACCCAAGGATTGCAGTGTGGATTTGTATTTTTTTAAGTCACTAACAACCTTTTGCCTCAATGTGGAAAATGTCCATTTAACTTTGTAATATAGCTCAAGCGCAGGAGATACTGGTTAGCTAACTCCTGTGGTGGACTCCAGCACATGTAGCATTTCTCTTGTAGGCCTAAAAAACAACAACCAAACAACGCGAAACGTTTGAGATTCAGGACTTACACTGAGAGAAGTTATATGCTTGATGCATGTGTGCACTGGTGGGAGACTGTATACACTGTACACACAACACATCACCCCCAGGAAATGTTAATTCGGCTGTGTGACTCCATGCCTGATAGCATTAGTTTTACAGTCTCGTGCAAACAAACATAGCCTTTTTTATTTGCGTTGCTTTATTTATTGCTCCAAATTTATGCATTTCATCTTCTCATAAAATCCTGTTTGCTGAGCTCATTACGCTGATGCTTAATTTCTCCGAAAATGTCAGATGGCACGCTCTAATGCCACGGATCCTTCAGTCAATCCCTTGAACCCACATTCAGATCTTTCTCGTCTTCCGTCTTTTGAGCTTGTTTGCCGTTGCAGGCTGTGAATGTCACCTTTAGTTGAAAAGAAAACAAAGTTTAATTCTCCAAACACTGAGGGGGTGAACTACGGGGAAAAATGTGTCACATTTGTCATTTTAACTTTCTTTTTCATGCATCACGTACATGTAGTCCTTAACAGAAAAATTAGGAACGCAGAGGCCCTTTGGTTATTTTCCCCTGGGTAATAGCTCCAATTGGAAACAAAAGCTCTTGATAGATTTATTTATTATTTTATGAAAATTCAGCAACACCAACAGTGAATTTTGACATTTAAACAACCACATATATCAAAATCAAATTTTTGCATCTCTTGATGAACTTACTTGTATGTTCATAACAGTTTAGAGTTGAAGCAGTAGCAGGCTGATGCTAATCCCCCGTTAACTGACTGAGGCAGGATCTCTGACCCACTGCCCTGATTCACCAGTGTTTTCTCCTTAGCACCACAGAGACTTAAACTTATTTGGATTTATCGTACAGCTTAAGCAAATAAGCAAGTTACTCTATCCTCTTACTCAATTAAACATGCATTCTGGAGCAACAAAAGCAAGAAAAAAAATCAGGGAGTATTTTCTTGTTTTTTTAATAAAGGAAATGTCCTATTTCAACATCTGAAGAAAAACATCTAAAAGAAGGGAAACAACAAAGAAAAAAAAAGCATTTGAGGCATTCTGGAACAGTGTGTTCTGGTACAGACATCAGCAAATGCAGAGCGGCTCTCCTGTTTGTCTGCTGCACCGGCGTGAAGAGAGCCAGGCAGACAAGTGGGCAGATACTGTAGACAAGAAGCCCCAACTAAACAGGAAAGTGTTCTGAGCACAGCACCTGCACTAAACACGGCCACAGAATTTATCCAACATCTGCAGCAAACACGCACATTAGCCCTTTGAGTGATCTGTGTAAAAATCTATCACCATTACAGATCTTCATCTTGCTTTTTTTTCATATTCAGAATTAAAAAGCAAAAACAACAACAAAAAAACCCCTGTCCTCTCAGATCAGGTATAAGCACATAAATAAAATGAGTCGCCTGGAGATTTGACTCTCAGTAGCGTCTTGTCATGTGGGATAGGGAATAAGCTGCAAACTGTGCTGCTGGTTAAATCACATTCAGTGTAACCTCGTCTGTGTGGACAGGCCCACAAGGCTTCTTCAGCCTTTCACAGCACTACCCTCGACTTCAAGGCAAACATTAAAATGGAGGGGTGGTGGCGGGTTGGATTATGGGGTTCAGGGAGGCGATGTGCAGAGTGCATGCGTGTGTATAAGTGCCTTTAGGGCTGCAAATACTGTTTGTTAACCCCCTTTTCTTCAGACTGTGACTTGACACTGCATTTTATTTGTGTTTTCCCAAAAAATATTTAAAAGTGCAGTTGAGTAAAATAAAAATAAAATAACTTTCCCATATTTTGTCTTCCAGCTGCACAAAAATGTGCACTAATTGCTATGAAGGTTTACATTTCTATGAAGGGGTGTTAGGAAGGGTGTTTGTTTATCCTGAGGAGTAAGCTGCTGATGAGGGCCTTCTCCGTTCAGCTCCATTCAGTTGATCAGAAATTGTTTTGTTGTCGTTTGATTTGTCACCATTGAGATCTGATCTAAATTGTTCCTTTCCCAAACTTCATTGAGCCCCAGTTAAAAAGATGTGAAATTATTGCAGAAGAAAATCAACAAGGAGAAAAAAGTAACTCAAAATCAGCAAGTTATTTACAGCTTTCACCTATCAAAACGCTTCATCTGACTCTCGGCTCGTACGTCGCTTTAAATTCACAATCTTCGAACAAACTAATGAGCTGGTGCCAAGCGGGAGATGCTTCTTTCTGTGAGTTTCCCCTCTGTTTTCATTTTCAGATTCAGACTTATAGACAAGTCTAAATCTTGGCTTCAGCCTATACCTTTTTTTTGGTAAATTATTGGTTTGTAAAATAGTCCCATTTTTTTTCTTTTTTTTTGTAACGTTATATATATATCAAAAATAAATCTAGTCTGAGTCTTGTTGCTATAAAACATTACAGAGCTCATTCAGTTCTACCCACATGCATTCTGCATGTGTTCATGTATAAAACAGCAGTGCATTTGTTTGATACACCGAATTGACATGGTTTTTCAAGATATTTTTGGCACAAATATGTGCACTGTTACTGTTTTACCGCGAAGGGTAAAGCTGGTTGAACCAAGCGGATGAGGATCACATTTCAGTGTTCACCTCGAGGAATTAGCTGAAAGGACAGTATTCACAAAAGAATTTGTTCAGTTCTTTGTCAATTTGAATTTATTTCTCTTAACTCGGTGGTCTGATGTAGATAAAAATCCAGCATATTTTGTATTAAATGGTTCCCCTCTCTTAGTTTTACTGCTGGCCTTATGCCACCACTGTACAACATTTCTTCTTATTTGTTCATCTAGTTCCATTTTCATTTTCCACCCCTGCCTCAGTAGTTAAGCTCCTGATTTTTGTTTGTGCTTTGCTGGATCTGCTCTTGACTTCATTGTTCCTTTGCTTATTTTCCTCATGTCTCTCAACATAGCACTTATCTCACTGACATAAACGGGGTAAAAATACAAGTCCTAAAACAGGGGCCCCAAGTCCAGGCCTCTAGACCCAGATAATTTTACAAGCATCCCCTTCTCTTACGCACCAGAATCATATCACTGAATGCCCTCATCCACAGAGGTCTGGTAAGGAGCCATTCATGTGATTCAGGTGTTTTGGAGAAGGACTGAAAAGTTGCAGGATAGTAGCTCCAGAACTAAACTTGAACATATGCATAAAATATCAAATCAGCTGACTTTTGGAGACATGACTTAGACAGAACTATAAAAACCTACACAGAATGCTCTTTTTTCCCCTTATGTCATGATGATTGAACAAACATCTTAGTTTCTCCATAGAAATACTATTTTGTGCGCCAGCTCTTGATCATTGGTGTCCCTCATCTAGACACCCCTTGAATTGCGAAACTTTCTGGAGACGCCCCTGTGGTAAAATAAAGAAAGAAAGCAACAACAAAAAAAAAAGAAAACACACCCTGGAATTCTAGATCAATCAATACCAGATGTGGATGAGGAGAACACCTGCACAGAAACAGACGCCGCCTTCTACGTGAGCTGATAAAACCCTGTGCGTAAAAATCCTTGGCGCCTCGGTGCGTCAGGTGCCTTATTTCCTTAATGCAAATGCCCGGCTCAGCGCGTCCTCTCACACCTCCTCCTCCTCCCGGTGTCCTGCCCTCAAGACGGACCGGTAGCCGCCTCTGCTCCTTTAAGGCAATGAGGAATTAAAGCGTCTACAGGCGCAGGGGTAGAGAGTTATTCTGTGTAATGCTCAGAGACTCCGTGAGGCTGCGATTAGAGATCGACAGCGGGGGAAGATGCGCTTGGTCGCTCCATGCTGGACGCAAAGAGGCGGTGAAGATGGTGTGACTTTGGAGTCCGAAAAAAACAGCGTCTTTTTCATCATCTTATCCTCTTTCCACTTTTTTTGCTTCGTTGCTCTATTAGTTGGACTATTTTTAATTGTCTGAAACTATTTTTCCCCCCCTCAAGGATGAACCGAGAGTTTTTTTTTAAATTAGAAAATCGAAGCTTTTGATATTTTTTTCCCCCCTCTCCTTCTTCTTCCTTTTTCTTCTTATTTGTTTTGGAGATTTAGCTCGGGGCTAATTTGGGAGATTATTTCTGGCACCAAGATCCGGCTCTGACTCAGCAGCATCACACACACCTGGGCTTTACCACTTCAGCATCCCCTTTGAATAACAGGGAGAAGCAGCAAGACACGGAGCACAAGAGGAGAGTCTGCGCGCTGCGCTCTCCCCAAGACAATCAGAGTCTCATTCTGTCCAAGCGCGCAAAAAAAAAAAAAAAATAATAAAAAAAAAAAAATCAAATAAAAATAAAAGCAAAGACATAGATCAGCGACGCGAAATAAAAGTAGGAAAGAAAAAAAATTAATTAAAAAAGTATAGAGACTCGGACTGGTTCGCTTCAAGACACACGCAAATGTTTAACCTTACACTAGGCGCACTGAAGAGAAACCCAGGGAGGCACCGGTCGGAGGAAGACGAGAAAGCATAGCTTTAGGGGGATTGAACGGAGCAGGGCATGTGGATATTGGCTTTTATCTTCCTCCAGAGCATCTTGAATGGTAAGTTTTTAACCTGCCACTTAAATATCTGTCACCTTATGCAAAAAGCAGAAACAAAACAAAAAGCAAATTAGTGCAAGGCTGCTAAATGACTGAAGAAGGGAGTATGGAAGGTCACCTGTGACCCACATGGAATGGATTTTGTACGGTTGTCAAAAGGCTTGACACCCCTGATGGAGACGGGCGAGGCTTGAACTGATAAATCCCTCAAGCTCTCCTGCAAAAATACACATTTTATGGCCTTCAGAGGCACATTCTGAGCCAAATGAAACCCTAATGTTGTTTGTGGGCTTTATTCAGATAAAACCGTAAATGCACTAATAAATTGAGTTTTTTCTTTAAAGTTTTGATGAACTGAATTGCATCAAATTATTGTTGTTTTTTTTGTAATGCAAAACAGTTCTCATCCTGTCAGCTTACTTCCACTGTGGCCCTTAGTAATAAGTGACGTCTTTAATATAATGGACACTTGGTTTAACCCTTTCCCCCTCCCCCACTGTGAACATATTTTTTCAAGTTCACATTGGTTTGAATGAATGAAAAGATGTTCAACTGGCAAAATTAGACACCTGGAGCATGCATTTTGTTTTTGCATCAAGATTATTTTTAAGCCATGCGTCGCTCGAAACCTATCCTGTCCTCAAAACATTTTCACATTAATTTGATCAGTTTTATTATTTCCAAAATGCAGTTTAAAGATCTTAGCTTAGGATAATTAAGACAGTTAATTTAGCAAGTACAAATGCACGATGTTAAAGGAGATCCTACATAAATAAATGTTGGTATCAGATTTTCTTTTGCTCTTCAAATAATGAGTAATTTTTACAACTCATGCTGTTTTTGCATTTTTGTGCAGCACTGCACTTTGCTGTTACTAAGCACAGACTTTTTGTGCACCCGTCTAGTATATCCACAATCAATGGTGGAAAATTGATACAGTTTATTGCATTCACGTACTGGCCACAGTATTTTCTACAGGGAGGGATTATGGCTGCCTGGGTGTGTACAAAAACAGGGGGAAAGCAAAGGGAGTGTTAGATGAAGGAGAAGGGAAAGAAAATGGAAACACATCCATAAGAAAAACACCAGGGCGACATCTTAGGGTTCGTTCCCGTACCGAAAAAGAACCAGCCAATGGTTGGCTGGCTTTGGATGAAAAAAAAAGGGCTAAAATGAAAAGATAAATTTACGAATCAAGAATTCCCAAAATTTAGAATTAAAGGTATGAATATATTTTACTGTATCCAGGAGCTGCGATATGTGTGTCCCCCAAAATGGATTTTCCCCCTCTAGCCGGAATGATAAAATACGGCTTCGAAATTGATTTTTGTTTCTGTCGACTGTTTTTTCTTTTTTTCTTTTTCGGAGCCGAGGCAGCCTTTGGTCGGCGCTGTTTATTGACACCGACGCCATATAAAATGGTATCTCCCTCAGCCCAGCTTGTGCTGAAACTCATAAAGGAACAATAAGGAATCCTCATTAATCATAATCATCTGGCTCTGACATTAGATCAACCACCATGCAAGATTGTGTCCATTTATTGCGTAAGGGATTATTGAGGGGGCCTGTGGCAAATAACTGATAGGGATTAAGCCGCAGACGGCGCTCAGTGGTGGACGTACTTTTCCAGTGCTAATGTCTGCTAAGATGTTGTATAAAGCACATTTCTATCCATTGCTTTTCCCTGAATTCTCCATCACTGTAGCAGAGCCTGGCTGTGAGACTTTGTCCTCTGTGGCTGGATGTTTTGTTGATTATCATGAGAAGGAGGTGTTCATCGGCTGAGCAGTCATTGTCAGAATGAATGAATGACCTTGCAGATTGAAGCCAGCACAGAGATTGAATTCCAGACAATTCTTGCTGTTTCCTAGTTGGGCCTGCTCTCACTGGCCTGTCTCTATGGTAACCTGTGTAATGGATGTTGGGAGCTTCGTCCCAACATCCCCCCACACCCCCACACTAAATTCTATACTTACAATGCAGTCTAGAAAACCTATATGTTGTTGTGCATTTGATGACGCTTTAACGGAGCATTAAGAAGTTGTTCCTTGACGCTCCATACTTTGATCTGGTTCTGCCATTTTGTTGTGGTACCCAACTTGCGAAGAGCTTTAATCAGATGCCTGCACAAAAAGCTGCTTTGTAAGTCTATGAATCGCAGCATATACTAAACATGTTGCCCAGGCAAATTGCAGCCAAGCATGTCACATAGCAAAATATTCAAGTATAGAAATCTTGTCTGCATGTATATATCTTGTGACCAGTCAGTTGTGCTCTGTTAGAGGTTTATTTAAAAAGTCCTACACAATGTAAAAAGTATTCATGAAAACCATAAAAAAAATCCCAAGTAATAGAGAAATGTCAGGAAACACAAAGTGAAATCAGCTACTTATTTTTTGTGTGTGTGAATAATGTGATGCTCCGATGTTGAATTTCTTTATACTGGAGCTAAAATTGAGAAAATCATGGATTGTAATGAAAAAATGGTGAATATAAAGACTTACTTAGATATCACCGTTATATTGGCAGGTGGAAACAGGACATTTAACGATTTAAAGTTTGACTTGCATAGGTTTTGCTTTGACGAAAAGATGTCTAGATATCTCGAGTAGATGTCGAGTTCATTTTACAAAGACAAACCATGATGTGTTCAGTGTGAACCATCATTTCCAACCATAAAGATTTACAGTCCTATCAGCCATTGAGAGGTCGTCTCTGTGAATTGCTCTCATTAGGTGGAAATGTTACATGTTTGACAGGAGGTCTCTTAGGCATCCAGAGAATTTAGTTTAAGTTTTATGTGTTAAAAAAGTCTGGCAGTTATACAGGAAGTACAACAAAACAATGACAGAAACACATGAAAAGTTTTGGACTTAGTTGTGCCTCAAAACCTGGGCAGACATGTAGCTCATTTGGTTAAAAGCATGAGTTTGCAACAGATGGGTTCAGATTTTGATCCAGCTGTTTCCTGTGCTCCTCACTACCACTAACATATGTCTCTAAAAGCATTAGACATCTTATAAACTTTCACTTTTAAATTTCAATGTAAGCCTAGATCTTTACACACCTTTTAACGAGGCTAGAAATACTGGCATGTTATTTTAATCAAGCAATTTACTCAACTAAACAGTCAGTAAACCTCAACATAGAAATAAAACCGGACATTTCATGTACATTTACTATCAACCAACAAAAATGTAACCCTGGCGTTCATCTATCTAGATACATCCTATCAGCACAGCATCAACTCTGTGTTGGAAGGGCAATTTGGTGAGCTAAATTTGAAAGTTCCTACTGTAAGAGAGTGCAGCAGTTCTGGTTTTAAAAATGCAGTTCAATCAACTTCCTCTCTGATGATGCCTAGAAAGCATCTTGATTTTACTTGAAAAACTTTATTTTGTGGAGTTTGAATTGATGATATTAAAATGAACCACGGAGGGCAAAACTGCCTGGTTTCAATAGACAAAATATCTGCTGCTAAATCTGGACTGTGTTTAGAGTTAGCTGTGACCTCTGTCTAAATGAAGGCTATATGTTACAGGGATTCACACACTGTATTGTAAGCCTGGCGGGTCACCAGGCTTAACTTGGGCCGCCACCAGGCTAAGATTTTTTTTCCTAAGTTTTTTTAAATATCAGTAATACTGACAGAAAAGACAGATTAGAGAATCAATTTGGTAAGAAGCACAATGGTAACATAGTATGGTGAGTATATGAATACACATGGAAGCTGAGGTCAGGTGTGTTTTTTATTTATTTGAATTGCATTTTACTTTTTTGAATTACATGTTTGTTATGGCAAACATTTTAGGTATTGTTAATAATGTTTTCCAATAGCACAAAATCACCTGGTCATGTTCTCAAATTTCCTGTCCACCTTAAACATTTTTTAACTCAAAAACACAGCTGGCAGCTGGATGACTGACCGACCACCATTGTCATTACATTTCCTGGAGTAAACCCTGTGTTGCTAAATCAGGTGTATTGCTCAATGATTAGACACAGTTGTAATACAGTTACTATGTGTTCCTCACATACTAAAAATTCCAATAGCTCTCCATGTAATACTGCAGTTGAATTTAATACTAGTTACAGAAATTACAGCTGTTACCCACTTCAATCTGTTGTTTAAAGATTCACTTAGTGCCATTTTGTAGCACAATCAAGTAACTATGTTATCTTCACATGTTATAGGAATGCTGTATATATAAAACATGACACCTTGAAATGGGATCTCTGTCTCTTTAAGAATCTCTTGCTCTTTCTGACACTCCACCTTCAGCACATCATCACAACAATGCTTCTCAGGTGCTGTTACACCTGTTAGGATCATTGGACTAAGAAGTAGTTTGTATTATGACCTGAGCCGGCACACATTTCTGCCAGGTGTTTGCTATCTGCTGCTGACACTAGTCTAGACAACATTAATAACTGAATTTTGTGAATTGCCTAAACCAGATAAATAAGCAATCATCAACATTTGTATAAAAAATAAAATACATCTACAATGTTGAAAAATGGGCAGAGATTCCTATGCAATTGTCCTAAATGTACATGATTTAGTGGCTTGTAAAAAAGCTAATAACTACTATTATTAGTAGTTCTCTATTGGTTAATTAGTAAGGTTATCTGCTGTTGTATCCAGACTACAATTGCCTACTTTAAAGATGTGCCACATAAAGCTTGGCATCAAAGACTTTAAAACAATATAACTTAATAAGAGTGATGAGTGATGCTCATTTAGTTTCCATATCACGAGCGTCAAGAGATTTCAGTGACTGGAACGAAACAGACAACTCTGTCTTCATTGTAAGCACAGAAAAGATGAAGAACTTAGTTGACCTGCAACCTGCAGCATCAAGTGAAGCTGGGGCATTGGTGCACCAATCTATGCTCAGCACTGCCGGGAAAAACTCTTTTCACTCTGACACCACCTCTGGTGTGTCGTTAAGAAAGGATTTTCAACTGAGAAAGTGCGATTTCGAAACAGTAACTTTTCCGAACCTTGATACTTGGAAATTGACCATTCTTTTCTGTTAGTATTAGCCCTGTTCTCATGACACAATTGCAATTTATTACAAAAATGGATCTAAAGAGAGCTTTGAGACTTGGGACTTATCTGACACACACTCACAATATGTCACATTTTTACTTCTGCTGTCGCCTGCTCTCGCCAAAGTTGAGTCTACAGATGTAGTCATCAGCACAAAAGAAAAAAACATGAAATAGCTGCCTGAAAGCTGCCTCTAGGCAAAAGCACAGCAAGCTAAACTGGCCTATTCAGATCCTCATTGGAAAGCTATAATGAGACAGGGCGTTTCACAGAGCCCCCACAAAGGCTGTGATGATTTGTGCACATACGTGGTGCTTCAGCCCACTGCTCGTGGTTTAAAAAGGACTTATCTCTTTTGCTGTCAATAAACGAGCATTTATGCAGAGGTCATGAAATCATGCAATCAAATTTTGATCTCAATTAGCTTTGACCTTTTGACTCACACACACACACACACACACACACACACACACACACACACACACACACACACACACACACACACACACAC
>CAEGAF010165044.1:0-23511 GCA_903067075.1 Micropoecilia bifurca | reverse complement strand
GTGTGTGTGTGTGTGTGTGTGTGTGTGTGTGTGTGTGTGTGTGTGTGTGTGTGTGTGTGTGTGTGTGTGTGCCAACATGCTGTTCTGGGCTGCAGGTCCCACCTTCGCAGCAGGATGAGCTGCTGGCTCCGACTCCCTACCATTAATCACTGCTCTGATTTGTTTGCTCAGCACGGTGCCGACAGCCAGAGGTTCTTTATTGCGGCACTAAGGCTCAGGGATGCTGGGTGTGTGTCCACACGCGTGGGATGGAATGAAAAGATGAACCGGTCTCACAGTCTGCAACCTCAGACTGCAACCAATATCAGATCCTCTGAGCACCGACAAATGTAGCATATTCTTGACTCTTACAGACCTGACTGGACAGCTTTAGTTTGCAGAATCAGCGTTAGGTTTCCACGGGGAAGTCAAGCTAACAGCCATTCAGACCTAAAGCACTCTGGTAGTGAATTTCTGCTGTCTAGACTCAAACCTTTTTGTAGCTTAAGAACGCTTCCTCGTTATTTGGCACACAAAAATGACCATTTATCTCCTTCAGTGACTCACGTTATGCTGTAGTTTTTGCTCAGGATTATTTCAAAGTGAGAGAAGATGTTAGATGATCTAAAACGACTGTGAGTTTTGGCAAGCTAAATAAAGAAATCTTTGCTGCTTTCTGTTGGCCTTTGGAAGAAAAATCCCAGACCATCACAGGATCCAACACAGTTAGCACTGGAGTTTTTTTCCTTCCATTTATCCTTTATTCTTATGTCAGAGTTTCAGGTTCAGTTTTATTCTGTCATCTGTTTTTTGTTGTGCATCATGCTCAATTTGCTTCATTTTTCTAAGTAGTCAGTCTTTCCTTTATCCTAGTGTTTATAATGTTTCTTTATGCTTTGCCGCAGCCCTAAGTCATTGTTTCTCAGTGTTTCCTAAATTCCTTTTCCTCTTCACCTTTTCAGCATCAGTGGATTAACTCCCCTGTTCACAGTAAGCTCCCTCTCTTTGTAGGAGCCGGTTTTTATCCTTTCACAATATCACTTTTTTCTGGACGATAAACTGCCCCAGTAATTATTGCGCTAAGCGATAATATGGGTGTATTGAGACCATTTTCAACTGAAATCATGGTCAGGTTCACCCTCTCAAAGACCAATCAGTTTTAATTTTGTAAAGAAGGGGTGCACCAATTTATCGGTCTGCTGATTTATCTGCGCCGATTTCCTTAATTTTGGGAGATTTGTGATCAACCGAAACTTACATGTGAAGCTGATCTTATCCACTGATCTTGTCTACCTCAGCAAAGGACTAAAAATCAACCACAGTCCTCTCCTGCTCTCCTGTGAGAGAGGTTTGACTGAGGGACTGGCTACATTTAGCAACATTCCAGATTAAAAGAAATGGTATCAGCCAAAATCGGAATTGGCAGGTCAAGCCTTATAAAGATCAGTAATCGGCTGGAAAACTCCAATCGGTGCAGCTCAATTGTAAAAAAAGAAAAAAAAAAAACACATTACACTGGAACTGGAAGATGTCTTAATTATCCAAAATGAAACAAGCAAAAACAAATGGAACGGAAATGCTAGCATGGTTTTGTGTCAAACGTGTTGCACATGCTTTACATAAAAAACATGAAACACAATATATCATGAGCCGCTGAATGAGTCTCCCTTCCTAAAGGGCAGCACTTTACGTTCCAAAAGGTTCTAGCTGTTCTTTCGATTTCCTGCATGTACAGAAACTCTGAACCAAACAGCTGCAGCCATCTTTATAAGCAACAGCAGAGACAATACGTTTTCCAGGAAAGCCGCAAGCCAGACCACCCAGACAGGCCTGGCTCTTGGAAACCAGCAGCACCAATTCGCTTGAGGAGCTGCAAACCACTAAGCCAACACATTATGCATCCAAGCTAAAAATATAAAAACCATAGCAAAAATAAAAATAAAGAAGGTCATTTTTGTCGCACACTATAAAAGTGGGACAAAGGGAATAGATGAGGATATTATTTCACAGGAAACTGGAAAACGGTTAAGTTGTACTGTGGCGGTTTTTGTACAGCAGGAAGGTTTGGCCTCTGTCACTTCTACTCCACCACAGTCTGAGCTCAGCAAGCTTCTGGGACATTTTTACACTGCAAAAACAAAACCACTGGTATATTTTCAGTGTATTCTTCACCACTTCTCCCTTTTATGATAGGAATAACATTCTCATGGCAGTTAAACAAGCAGCTCACTTTAAGTGATGCAAGGTTTATCTGCTAGATATCTCTGCCAAAGGTAGCCACAGTACTAATGTCTCTAACTTTTAGACATTTTGACACATTAAAATCACATTAGTGTTGTTTCAAACTTTTAAGATTTCTGACCCTAACCCGAAGAAATTTTAACATCAATGTGTTTAATTGAATTTTTATGTGAACGGACAATAAAAATCATGCATAATTCAATTCAAATCAAATTCAAAAACACTTTGTTTCCCAAAGGAAAATGAAAAGTTGTAACTCATATCACCAAATATTTTCAAAGATTTGTTGTGGATGTTGTGGAAAAGAAGGATGTCTGCAAATGTCTGCAGCAAATCTACAAGGGTTTTGCAGGTCTCACTAATTAAAATATAAAGCTTTTTAAAAACGTTAAGAATAAAGTTCAAAACCTATAAAACAAAACGAATTTTTTTTTTACAAAGCACTGGGTCCAAGCTGTATATTAGCAGCTAGTTAGCGGTAGCCTCAACGCTTCAAGTCACAGAACAGACTGAAGATAAATGTGTGTGACTCAAACGTTTTCCATAAAAGTCGCACAAGAAAAATAAGCTACATAGACCATGAGATATTAAATAATTCTCCAACTACAAAATTTAAGACCCGTGATTGATGTATTTAAGGAAGTTTAAGGCTTAAATTTTAGACACATTAAGGATGTGGAGAAACTGAAAGAGGACCTGGACTGTAGAATATTACTGTTATGACACTGTAACAGAAACATTTCTAGACATCATAGTAACATGTCCTGGATGACATCATCAGCTATTGGCTATTACTGCTAATCCACCTCATTTGCCTTTACTGCTCTTGTTCTGTGATGGGAGCATTAGTTCTAAGAACTGATTGAAGGGGATCTGAGTACGAATGTACACCAAACTATACAGGTTTTCATTTAAAAAAGAAAAGCTGTGTTACTTTGTTAAAGACGTTTGATAAATCATTTAATCTCCCGTGGCAACCATTCAGATGAGCAATATGCCGAGGTGGTTCTAGCTCCACCTTTGTTCTGCTGTTCAATATTTCCTGCAGAAATCTGTTGGTCAATAGGGACGTGTTCCTCCGACCAGATTTTAATCGGTACCTGGTTCTTCTCATTGGACTCACTCTCAGGTTGTTGTCTGTCCCCTTTTTGATTCACTGTCTCCAGTGCTTTGGCGATCGATTCATTTTCAATCACCAGTGAAGCATCCTGCTGTTCGATATTTTCAGCAGACATCTTAAGATCCTCATGTGTGTACAGGTCCCACCAGAACGCAAACCACATCTTCTTCTTCTTGCACTTGGGTGGTTTGGGTGGCTTTACTTCCCTTTCGACAATGTTGTCGGATGCGACCTCTTCGACTCTAGGCTGGTTTTACTGCATTGTAGCCTTTGCTTGTTTCAAGTTCTAAGATAAATCACTTCTCTAGAAACTCAAACTCGGTAAAGATTTCACGTTAATTTCACGTTACTATAACTGTTCAAGACTGAGTGATAAAATAAGTAATGCCACCCAGGCGCGTGGGGGGGAGGGGGGCAAGGGGGGGGGGGATTAGGACAATTCCAAGGGCCCTTTACCCATGGGGGGGCCCTCTATAATGTTTCTATTGTTTTCATAGATATTAAATAAAATGGGGCCCTGTCAATTATAAAATTAATAATATTGTGCTTTCTAAAATTGTTTATATCAGTAAAAATGTAATGTTTCCACTCCCAGACCAAAAGACACGCATCCATATTTGCACTGAACTGCCCAGGATCTGCATGAAATGGTTCGTCCAAGTAGGCAAGTAGGTTGTCCCGAGAAGTTTCCCTCCACTTCCACTTGAGGCCGCCAGAGTGCAGAACTGTTCTCTGCTTTAATCTCTCGGCTTCAACAGCCTTTTAAAAAGGTGTTTGGTTTGCACAGTGCCATGTACAGACAGAGCGAGGAACCTCAGGCGTCTTTTCCTCCCAGTCCGTTTGATTATGTCTTTGTCCGTCATCAGGGGGCTTTTAAGTGCAAAAGCAGAACCCCCCTCCCATCCCCCCACCCCGCAGATCCCATGGTGACATAATGTTAGGAGCCAAACTCCACAGGTAATGTATGAGGCTGTGAAGCTTTTAAATAAGCAAGACTTAGATGGGAACGGTACCAAAGAAAACACTGTATTGCTGTGAGCCAGGGCAATAAATTTGTTAATGCTGTGGTGGAGAAAGAGAGAATAGGACTGGCTTAATTTGTGTATCACTGAAGAAAAGGCGGTCAGAGCAAGTTTTTCTTTTTTATGTTCATAAATAATCAGTAGGAATAAAGCCAGTTTATTCACATAACGACATGTTTGAAAAGTCTTTTATTCCCCTAAGACACGATTACCGATTAATTCCAATCAACAGGAACTCCACGGCTTTCATTCATTTGTTTTACTGATTTCAGTCTGTCTGAGGGAGACCAGGGCTTATCCAAAGTATACAAATAGGCTTCAGGACATGACCCTGCGTCCAACTTGAGATTTTATTAACCTGGACTAAGTCAGAAGTGAGGTACAATTTAATTTAATTTTATTTAATTTAACTGAGAAAATGATTGAGAAAATAACTTTAGACGAATCCAAAAAAGTTTCAGCTTTGTCATGTAGGATAAAGCTGAAATAAAGCAGAGATAAAAACAGATTTTTTGTTGACTTACTGCCTTCACACAAGTATTCAGAGAAAGGCCTGAAAATAAGAAATATAATAAGCAAATAATAGATAGATGACTTTTTTTAAATAATGACCAGGGGAAAGTTTTTCTGCAACATTAACAGACAAAATTAAGGAACCCTTAGGTACCCAGCTGTTTCTTTATAACGAAAACAAACGCAACAACTCACAAGGTCGTGCTAAGCTAACAATTTTTGTTCTGCCACACTTCAACGTTAAAATCGCCACACAAATTTTTATGTCAGGCAAACATAACCCAAGTGAATATAAAAGGGACTTTTCAAATGTAATTTTTTAACTACAACAAACTAACCCAATACAACCATGCCTAAGCCTAAACCTGCTCAGGTTTATTTTGAGAACAGCAACTACCCTCCAAAGTTTTGATAACTATTTTCCACCATTTCAGCTCACTTTTCATTCCAGGATTTCCCAGAATGGCTTGGTTCCATCTGTGACTTTAAGAGGGACTTTAAACAAGAGATATCCTCACAATCTAAAAGCCCTGAAGAGCTTTTGCTGGGTTTTCCCACCCCCACTTCACCAACTTCTTAAAGTTCAAACATCTAATCACAGCTTTTGGCAAAAGTGGCTTTTCTGTTCCAGCTGCCAATGAGTGGAATCTCACTCCACAGGTCATCAGAAATTTAAGCAACACACTTAATGTAGTTGGTGTATGTGTTTCTTGTGTGCATTTTAAAATCTTAGTATTTTTTATTAAGTGCCAATGAGAACTGCAGATGAAAAACAGCTTTTGAGATAACTTTGGCATATTTACAGAAAAGTTCAGATGCTCCGTCCCTGTAATAAATACATAAGTTCTGTTTTTAAAAAATAAAATAATAGATTCTAAAAAGTGTAAGGTGTACAACTATTGTCAAGTCAAGGTGTGAGATGGTGACAAACTCCTTAAAGAAAAATGAAGGGTATTTTTGAATAAGAAGCAAGTTATGTGACCAAGTTACTTCACTGTTTTGTAGTTGAATTTTAAAGGGAAAAAAGGTGGAAAATGTAACTTTTTTTTCAGTCACAATGCCTGGGCATTTTAACAGGGGGATGCACACCTTCACGTCGAGGTTGGAGTTTAAGGACACTAGATGATACCGGATGATAATGGACTATTGTTACTCTTAAAATGAGAATCTATATTTTTGGGCTAAAGTTCGGGTTACGTACTAAAAAACTCTGACTTAAGTGATTTAAATCCATACACAACGCCATTTCATAGTGTGAAACAATTTACCTCTGTTTATGACTACAGAATGTTTACGTTCGAAATCTGGGTTCACTTTTCCTGTAGCTAAAAATATGAATAAAGTACATTTCACCCTCCATTACCTTCTTGGCTTCTATGTTTCCACCTCTACGCTCCACTCTATTTGACATGTTTAACACACCTAAAAGTCACATGACAAGAACCACACAGGAAAGCACAACGTCCAGATAAACAACAGGAACATGTGTGTCCGCAGCGCTGTGCTCACTGTTGCTGCTTGTATTTACTTTATTCTAAACTTATACATTTTATACGGGCCCCTGCGTATTTATTGCTGCTGCTTGGGGAACGCAGGGCGGATGGAAAGCTAAACAGACGTGTTTACGTTCCTGTTGGACTTTGAGGGGCAGATAAGAGAGGCAAGAAGCAGCCGCTTCATATTAAAGGACATTTCATATGAAACAGAACCAATTACAAGAAGAGTGTAATTAAGAAAAACTCCCTCTCTCATGGAATCACTTTATTTTATTAATTTTTTTTACATAAATCAAAAATCTGCTTTATTTTTATAAAATGATCTCAGTGGAAAAAGTTTGTTAGCAATTCTGCACACAAATTTAATAAATTGAAGTATTTAAAAATATAATTAAATAAAACCTTGGAGTTTATTTTATAAAACTAAATTTTATTTTATAAAACATTTTAGTTATATTTAACCCTTCAGGCACTTTTACACTGACTACACTTTTTATGACCCAAAATGGTCCAGCTTAGAAAAGAGTAATAAAAACTCTATTTATTTATTTTTTCACTTTCACTGCATTCAATTTCTTTAACAACTTTAAACCTAGCCAGACATGTTACGTTTTTCTTATTTGTTCAATCAATTTATTCGATATGTTTTAATGCCTAAAAAACCCTGATATGCAACATCCTTAATTTAATCCCCTAAAGACAAAGTTTTTGATGTTGGCATGAACAACAATATCCAGATGTTTTTCAAAATAAACCAATTTAGATACAGCCAAAAAAAACTTCATCCCCACTTCATCCTGTTGCCAAAACTTTTTATCAAAAATTTGTTTTTGAAATTGTCACATTTCTGTTAAGCACATTTATTTTGGAAATGACAAATTGCGTAACTGTACATTCAATGGAAAAGCAGCTGCATCTTGTTCAGAAATGCCTCAGCATCCATCCATGGGCAGATCCCATGACGCAAACAGTCTATTTTTAAATATTTTTCCTCTTCAATGTAAAAGGTCTTAAGACAATTGAGAAGTATGTCAATTTGACATGTAAAATATGTCAGAACCACGTTAGAGGAGCATTTGGGTCAATCCCCATTTTTGTTTCTTCAGGGGTCTGTGTTGATTTGGCTCGTTTCTGTTGCTTGACTGATGAAGTGGAAATCTCTCCAGGGTTCATCCCTAATGATAGATTCTAAAACCCAAGACCTCAAACAAGATGAAAAGCCATATTTAAGAAAAATTATGAAACCTTTTTTTTTTGTTATAGAATGCTAAAGTCTTTTAAAGTGGAAGTATATTAAAGGCAACCTCTCTGACCCCCACCAAAAAAAAGCCTTTAGGAAAATATTTTGACAAGAAAAGCAAGAGAAAAAAGTTTTGTTGAGACCAGAGAGACCCAGAGATAGAGGAAAAATGTCCATGAAAGGGTCTTAATCCTATATTGGCTATAGCAATCACTGCCATAAAAACTGAGGGTGAGCTGGGGAGAACACTCTTGGCTGTTAGATTTATAGACAGAAACAGGCACTGTATAACAAGAACATGTAGCTAGTGCAAGCAAATTCACAATCCTTAATCACCAAATTGGGACTTATAAATTTGCTCAATTTTTAATAGGCTGTCAGCACAGCAGAGCTCACCAGAGCGAGACACACATATAATACCATCCCAGGAGCTCGTATTGTGTATGTGAATGCATGTCCATGCATGTATGATGTGTCACTTTGCTTTATCCCTACATGTGCAACTTCATACGTCTTTATGTGTGTTTGTGTGTGCGTGTTAGCAGGAGCCTTCGCTCATCTGTGTGTGGCCCCAGAGTCAATAGTCCGATGCAAGTTCCCTTGATGGCCGTGAATGAAGCGGTATGACCTTTTAGCACGACTTTCTCCCTCAGTCCGTATTAATGTTAATCTATCAGACATTGAGTCTCCCTCGCCATACAGTGCTGGCAATGTTCCCAGCTCCTAGGAGCCCAATCAGCGGTGTTGAAACAAGCCACGCTTAATGTGACGTTAGTTAAAAAAGAATAAAAAATAGACGGGTGCAGTAGAATGTCCTACTGATTTCTTCAAACGCTGCACCAAAGGTTTATATCAACAATAATTATGGGTTCTGTTGTTCGTAGCAGAGGAAGTAGAGCAGAAAATATGGAAATTAGAGGTGTGTATAAGACTAAATTTGATTTACAAGACGAAGTGGGCATTTATTGTATCGATTATCAATGGTCACAATAAATTCCAATGACTGATGCTAAAAATCCCCCCAACATGTCTGTATTGTTTGGCTTGTTAATCTTATTTTTTCCCATTGTTTTTTTTATTGAAAGAATCAATAAATAATAATAAACTTGGAAATATAATTAAATGAAATTACTATGTGCAGGTTAGTAATACAGATCAAACTTTTTCATATGTGTGTTGTCCTAAAAAAGTGCATTACAAGTTTTTTAAGAGCAGTGTTTGTGGATCTATGAGGAATTAATAACTCCTGTCGTCACGTTTATTGTCATTGCAATAAGCACCACAAAAAATTGTAATAAAACGTAAAGTCTATATTGCCCACTCCTATTTACTAGCAAAGAAGACCATCTTAGTAGGGCAGCTTTACTACATTAAATTAGTCTGAATTACTAAAATTATTTCTATATGCTAAGAACCACAATAATGAGAGAAATAATATGCCAGAGATTTAGTTATGTCTTCAAAATTAGAAGTTTACATAGATTTCCTCAATATTTGGCAGAATTGTCTTGGGTCAGACATGCAGGGTGTCCGTTAATGGATGTTGCTCCACAACAATTTTTTTGGAGAGTTTATGAAATAAAAATATCAAAATTCATCTAGCAATATCATTGGGAGTTTATATCGTAATGCTGGATTGAAATTTTCATGAAAACTGAATAATAATTCCATTGTTGCTAGATTTGTTGAGTGTCTTGTGGCACTATGGTCCTACTGTCCAACTCTAACGCAGAACCAGGCTGGCAGTGAAGAGCGAGTCTGATTTGAATTATTGGCTCAGGTTATGAACACAAGGTTCTGTTGGAGTTAGTAAAACAAATCAACCCAGGAATGACAGAAATCCTTACGGCAGGGTGGAACCAGGACCACAAAGTTAGGTAGGTAGTGACAAAAATTTGGCCTGATAAGGAAATAAGGAAAGAATAAACGGAGAATAAAAAGGCAAAATGAACAACAGACGAATGGAAATTGGTTTTCTATGGCTATTCAAATAGCTATCAAAAGCAGGGAAAATACCAATGCGACTAAAAGAAGCGATAATAAAAAAGCAGAAAACAAAACAAAAAAAACCCTCAACCAATTCACCTTAACGTTAAAGTCAAAACTATTCAATTTATCCATTCATTTTCCCTTTTTGGGTCATGGAAGGGATGGCGTCTAAAACCACAACCATTTTTTTCCTGTCCGTCACTGGATTGGGCTAAAAGTTTCCTCTTTTAGGTCAGCTGGTTAAATCAGTTGGATTTGGAACATCACTGGAAAATAAACATGTCAGCCAATATGTCAGCAAGAAAACAGAGAATCTCTAAAATTCTGGCTCATCTTATGATCAAATTTACAGATGCCTGAAGCTGCCATGTTCATCTGGATATTCAAGTTGAACATGAAACAGGAGCCTAGTGAAATGACTCCAATATAGACCCTTCAGTGAGAAAGAAGCAAATCCCAGACTACAGACCAGGACAAATTCCTTATTCTACGCTTTGGTTCCTACAGAGGTTCTGGACCCTCGGCTAGTGAGAAACTATTGCTTGCTGCAGGTGTGGATCCTATTGAAGTCTCAAATTTTAGATAATTGCTAGTGTTTGGTTGTAGTATAATGCATCAGTTCGATGCTATGAAGCTTACCCGAAATTGCCTAAACAACAATCCTCCACTGAGAAGAGAGAAGGTTAACGTTAATTAAATATTTCAATGTGTGGCCAAGGAAGGACTTCAGTCACTTCCTCTGATGCCATTGCCAAACTACAGGCAGGCTACGGCAGCGTGGAAAGTCAACATGATCGTTCATAACTTCTTGTGCTCACTGATTGGCTGTGAAATCCCCTCGACCTGGGATTTCTCCAGGTCGAGGGGAGAAATCCCAGATGGAACACTGAAGGGAGATGAGAATCAAACAAAATTGGATAGGAAAGCAAAGGCCAATATTCCAATTGTGCATCAACAAGACTTGTATAGAAAGGCAATAGTTCTTGATGCAGTTGTCCTGATTTCCTGTCTGTTACCTTCACTAAAAGCCACTAGTGCTGAGTAAAAATGGTATCCATGGGAGAGTCCATAAGTGTCATTATTAAAACAGAAAAAAATAGCATGGCAAAAGATATTCCAAGGTTATTCCAAAATGCATCTTACTACCAACGAACAGCTACCAAAACAAACTGATTAATGCAACTTCTGCTATTTACTGGAAGGCGCAAACACAATTATGCACAATGCAACGACATGAGGGACAAGGTGGACTGCAAACCTCCCCTAACTCATTCATTACTTTTCTATTAAAAGAGACACTGAATGTTTCCAAGTGTTTCAAGACAAGTCCCTGGTCATTGAAAAGTATCCATGAGAAAGTAATAGTTTGAAAGCAACTGCTCAGCTGCTAGACACCTGAACAATTCTTCATATTGCTGCCTGACTTTGTGCTTTGTTTTCAAAAATTTAATTTTGTAGCAAGTAAATATAAAAAGCTCAACTCGGCTTAATCTTTGACTAGTTTTAGCCTTGACACATCCTGACTCAAACCTTACCACATGTGCCTCCTATTGCAGCCAAACAGCATTATTGCTTCACCTTTTGTTTCATTATTTCACCCATCCAATGTCAGCCTTCCCTGTTATTTTTCAAAACCGAAGTAGACATCCGACCTCAAGTTTTTACTGCTGGCTTCCACGTCGAACTGTGCAGCCAGGTGGTTTGAGTACTTCAGCTTCCATCTGCTGTCACTCAGCACCTCGTGACGGCTGATGTTGACGCTCGGTTGCCTGGGAAACGATGGAACGGCAGGTCCTGCTTGGTGGTTGTAGCGGGACAGCGTGTCTGCGTGCGACAGCCAGGAGCCGCTGGTTTGTTATGGCGTGTCGCCACCTTTGGCGAAGCTCACGGCCTCTTGTTTGTTTGAACAACCCCACCAACCCCCTGATCTCCAGACCCCCGATTCTTGCTCTATTGGGAAGCAAGGGGAAGCAAAAAGCTATCAGAGTTCAGCTAATGCTCAAAGAAAATCTAACAGAGGGAAGAAACACAAATTACAAGCAAAGAGAAACAAAGGAAGACATATAAATAATGACTTACAAACTGATAGATGTTCATGTCTGAGTTAGATAGGAGAAATAGCTTGTAGTTTAAAATATGAGGATTTAGAGTAAAATATGCAGCAGGATGGGGCCTGTTTCCATGACTAATTAAAAATGTCCACTGGACTGTTGAGGACGCGCATGTTTTAAAATCCACTGGTCTCTTACAGCGCTTTGCAAAAGTATTCATAGCCTTAAAATTATTTGCAGATTTTGAAACTGAGCGGATCATCACTTCCCGTAGCGTCCAGATCAGGGTGGCTAGAGAAATGAATGAAAAATGACTGGAAGTCAATGTAAAATCCTTATGAAGATATAAAGGTGTGTATGCGTGTGCATGTTTATACGTAGGTTTGAGGACAAACATTGGCATGACTGCTGTTGTGTGGACATGTTGCTGATTCACACAATGAGTAAAGAATCTGTGAGCTAAGGGTCAGGTTTAGGTGTGAATCGTGTTTAGGTTTAAGCCATAGAAAATAATAGAAGTCAATGCAAGTCCACAAAAGTACAATGAGACGTGACAGTGTGTGTCTGTGTTCTGGTTTCCCTTATGAGGACCAAACAGCAGGTTCCCATGAGGAAATGTCATTTTAAATGACTATGCAGGTAATTTAAAAAGTTCTGGTGAAGTTTTAGGCGCTGGCTCATATCACATGGTTTTCTGACCACCACAACAAATTTCACTGCATTTTATTAAGGTACTATGTGACACACTAGCACCATTAGTACATACCTGCAGAGTGGAAGGAATTAAACATATGATTTTCAACAGTTGTTAAACTAAATGGGTACAACCAAATAACTGTTTAGACATTACCTAACTAGTAAATAGAGTTCTCCATTGTGTAGAAGGAAACCTTGAACATTTATTCCCCAGTCACCCTCAGCTTAACGGCTGAAGTACATACTCTACGCCTACGTCACAAAAATGGGTAGATTTCGCAACGGTTACTGTCTCGTCCACTGAAATTTATTTATAAACCAAGGCATATTTCCTAAAATGTCTAAGCCTATGTTCAGGATGAATGATGGTGTGTTTCCACAGCATCCACACCATTGGAGGATACTTTATATGCAGGTCTGGGCTGTGGTGCAGGGCTCCCAATCAACAGCAGACCAAATAAAATCCACTCTAATATCATTTTACACCTAAAACTGACCATAAACTTTAACAAGATGTCGCGTCTGAGTGAGGGGGCCACACATACACACACATCAGTAGGTTGAGCGTTTTGCACCATGTTGCAGACCGGCAACAGTCAGCAGCCGATGCAGACACCCAGGGGTCTATGTAACAGACCCCCTGTGGAGCACAGCTCTGCTGGGGTCGGCTTGATCCTCAGACTGCCTGCGTCAGCCGAGCCGCATATTTATCACTTAACTCTGCCTGACCGTGGCAGTTGCACCAAACATGCCAACCTAGAGTGATTCATATTAGATGTATAGACTTTGTGCAAATCAGTGATTAATAACCTTTAATGAAAGCCATGAGAGACATCCTGCTTACTGAGTTTATATATGCGTTAGAGCCAGAGAACCAACCAGCCTGAGTTTCTCCAGCTAAAAAAAAAAAAAAAATTCTGCTGTTCATTATTTTTATTGAGTTCAGTGGAGTATGATGAGGTTAAAACCGAAACATGCATGATCTGAGAAAAGGTACATGAGCATAAAATATAATTAAAATTCAATATCCTGCAAGTAAACCGCCTCGTTGTGCTGCCTGATCAAATTCACAAATTAAATCAGTTTCAGCTAATTTAGGCAGCCAATGATCAGGATGGAATGTGTGAAAGGGTCCTGTATGTTGCAGTGGATATATGTCTGCTAGTTATTTAGTAGCAGAACAGAGTATTAGTTGGTATTTACAGAACATTGGAAAGAGTAATGAGTAAATCAATGACAGTTCAGTAAGTAGCAACTCGGGTCAGTTGTGTGGAAAGAGTGAAGGCAAAAACAACCGAGGGGAAACTGTGGATAAAATAAATAAAAGGGTTAGGTCAGATTATTTGGAATTGAGGCAATATTTTCCTAATTTGTAGTTAATCCAGGGGTCAAATTAACCGAATAGTTTCTGTATTTGACTGGTTGTTTTTTGAAACGACGGGAACATTTCAGACCCGTCGGTCATTTTGACAGGTTAGAATTAACACCCTTGACTGCTGCACATGCGGAGACATTATAGACTTTACACAAAGATTTAATCGCAGAGGCAACTAAAATCAATCAATATTGATAAAAAGGACTAAAACCCTTGCTGCTGGAAGATAATGGTGCTACCAACTACACACCCATGCAGTCCTTTTTGGATAACATCCTGTCTACAAGCTCATGTCTGCCGTACAGAGATGAACCTTTTCACCTTGAGTGTTGCTAAATTCAGCCAAAATGTGAAGTCCCTCTGAGTAGCTATGAACGTTTCCTTTACTCTGATTTCTTTTCCTTGCAATTTGACATCTTTCTGCAACCGAGACGTTAACTGTGACTGATGCTAAAGTCACAGAATCTCACTGCATTCACACCAGTGATGTTTAGTTTATTTCCAGTTTGTTTGCCTAGAAGAGCCGGTTTGTTTTGGGGAGGTGTTAATGCACGATGGAACCTTTTTCTAAGGAACTCGTCAAAAGCAGGAAGTGGACTAAAACACAAGGCATTCTGGGTTAGTTCAACCAAAACAGATGCGTAAATCTAGAGCTGGCAAGAGAAATTGCTACTGGTCTTTTAGTCAAAGACAGAGGAAAAAACATAAAATGGCTAAAATCTTTTATCACTCCATATGTATTTACATTTGGTGAAGAAGGAAGTTGCGCTTATTGTTTTCCTCAGAGGTTTTTGTGTTATTTCCTTCAGTGGTTCTTGGTGTTGCGGCACCACAGGTCAGAATGTAAACTGGGTTTGCAACGATTTGGTTTTGAAAGTGTGAAAACAGTCTAATAAAAGTCAGATTTAATTAACTGACACTTATCCAACGTCCAGTCTCAGCTAGCTTGCTGTATGTCCTCCCTCCTTGCTCCCCTTCTTTTTAAGCCACCGTGAAGTTAAGGCCCCAAGTGCTTTAAAATCATGCAAAAAAAAACAACAAACATATACAGCAAATATAATTTTTACCATCAGTGAATAACTGGAAAAAGGCAAACCGTTAGTTCCTTTGGCAAAAATAAAAAAAATCTGTTTACAAGCTGTGTGGAGAGGATACAGATGTACAGATGCAGGAGGGTTTGCTCTGAAACACACATGCTGAGCACTAGTCACAAAATACAAACCCATAAATGTGCACATTTACCCCCTTCTCAGTCTTGTCCCTCGCTGGCCTGTCTGAATTCTCATTGGTCAGTCACACCACCACTTAACATGTAGACATACATGAGTTGTCATGACGTGGTTTGCAGAGCTCACTGCACACGTACTAAACTGTACTTGGCACGTTATAAATCTTCAGGGAAAAGGCCAGAAAATGTAAACAGAAAGGTGAAATATGGTGGACCTGACGTGGAGTCAGGGCATGTGAGCGTTGCTATGGGCGGCATCAGTTTGTTCAGAGGTGTATCATATCGTTGAATTATCTCACAGCACACAGGTGGAAGCTGTTTGGTTTTTCGTTGCGGAGACTGTCGACGTGAGACAGACTGTCACACATTGTTGTTTCTGTGTGTTTGATTTTTCTTCTACTCGCTGGAAAGAACTCCTGCATGTACCTGCCTGGCCCGTCTCGCCCGCCTCGCCCGCTTCGCTCGCCTCGCCCGCTTTGCCCGTCTCGCCCGCTTCGCCCGCCTCGCCCGTCTCGCCTGCGGTGCAGGGAGGAGAAATTATCCTGTGACCTGACTTTCTTTAGCCAGTGAGTCGGCGTTGGGCATTTGGCACCGTGCCTGCGAGACGCACAACCTCCGACGGCCTAACGACTCAGTCTGTGTTTTCACTCAAAATATAAAATAAAGAAGGAAAAAAAAAAGCAGAACGGGCCTCTCCAGTTAATTACCATTTCCATATTCCTGGCCTCAACTTTTCAGAGGCGTTGAGTTAGGGCGGGTGCTCTGGCAAGGAAATGAGACGCCATTTCAGTCGCTGAATTAATTGTTTGCTTAGGTTATTAATAATTCCCATGGGTAGTGCGATTAATAAATAAAAAACGAGGCGAGTTAGAGGAACCAGAAGGGAGTTGTAAGGACCATGAGCCTCACACAGTCACATCTATTTCTGCTGTGAAGGCCAGTTATGGGTAAATACTCCCATTGGATGCATCCTGTTGTTAGCTGAATATTGCCACAACTTGACCACGACTTCCTGGATGTTCGATCTTACCTGTTGTGAGGCGACTTGGAAGAGATGGAGAAACAGTGGAAGGTAAAGGCAGAGACAAAACGTAGAGAGTTTTAAAGGGAGAGTTCAAGACTATTCGATCTTGGTGTCTTTATTTAGTATGAATTCAGATTTTTTGGGGGGGTTGTGGATTCTGGAACTAATGACAAGTTCAAGAGGGACAAAAGCCAAAGTTGATAGTACAATCTTCAAAAAGTCAGTTTTTCTAAACTTTAGCATCTGTCCATTTATTGACTTTTGCTTTTCTCAAATAACCAGGAGAGCAACAGGCCCAGGAGCAAACTCCAATTTTCAGCTCACTTTTCTAACCGGGGTTTGATGCTCTTGGTCATAGTCAAGAGATTCTGACCACCATGTGCAGCACCGCCACAATCCATCAGCCAAAATTAGAACCAAACCTATTTGGACGCACGCTGGAGCAAAGGCAGAGTCAATCCCAGAAGGGAAATGCATGAGATGAGTGTAATGATGAAGTCAGAGCTGAAGCTCCAAAAACACATAAGGACATTTACAAAGTCAGTCTTCTATCACCCAAACAACATTTCCAAGTCTCAAAAAAGATCTGGAGAAACTCATCTATGTGTTAATCTTTAGGTAGGTTCTTCAAGCTTTCCATATCAGAAATCAAATTTTTTTTGCAGAATTTGATTCTCAGATTTGGATGTGTACTTTGACTAGGCCTCTCCAACACATGAACATGCTCTAAACCTACTGTGTGTTTAGGGTTGCTGACCCCTAACCTTGAGGTATTTGTGGTTTCAAGTTTTCTTCTCTGATCAGCGTTTCTGTCCCTGCTGAAGGAAAACCTTCCCTAAACACGATGCTGTCACCACCATGTTTTAGTGCTGGGATGATGTTTTCAAGGTACATTGAATCTACAGAATGTACAATGTTGCATTTTATCTTCTACCTGTGTAAATAAGGGTTGACAATATTTATAAGGGTCATAAGAGTGTTAGAGTAAACACTTTTACATTTATTTTAATTGGTTACGAAAAGATACCAAAAAACTGCATTTAACCTTTTAACACAACTTCGAAACTCTTAACTGCCCCTTTAACATATTTATGCACAGCATTATATTTTGTGCCATCGTGACTCAGTTTGTAACATGAGACAGTACATCGGTTTTGTGTTAAACACCCTGGCAAGCACAAACTATCTCCTCTGGGGATCACTGTGCCCCTGCCTTGCAGTATAACCTCCTACTTTATTAATATGGGAGGTGACAGCAGCTGCTTTTCCAAACACTTCCTTGGCAAAAGTTTCTATCTGTGATTTATTTATTTATGGCAACAGAGTTGCATTCGGTTCCCTGGATATCAGCAGAGACCATAATCTGAAGTATGTCCAAAATCTGGTTCGCTTGATGCACGTAGGCCCGAGTGATGTCATCATGCAGTGCACAGACTCAATAAGAACCAGAACTCAGGGAGGAGGTCGGCACAAACATGAAGTCATGCTCCTCACAGTACGATCCCAGTGCCTCGGCTCCAGGGTTTTGATTGGTGGGACGCAGAAGACGGCGACTCTCCGGCTCCATGGCTGACTACCGTCCGGTGACTGTGATGTTCCACATGTGGCCGCGGGCCTGGTCTCCCGGCGGCCGCCGACGCCGTCACCATCGCTCAGCGACAGGCGCTCTTACAAGGCAGACATGCAGGGGACAGTCTGGACAGCCGAGAGAAGCAACCGCAAAAGGTGTTGACAAGCAAAATGGTAGTTTTCATTTGGGCTTCATCGTTGTGAGGTGTGATTGTATTTTATTGGCAGGGTTAGTGTTCAAGGATCTAGGTTAGTGTAACCATTTCCAAACTCTTTCAAGTTTGCCTCACAGAGCATCTCCTAGATAGATAAATACAGTTATAATTATACATCGATTTGAGCAAAGTATTCACACTCCTTTTACATCATCAGGACAAACTTCAGTGAATTTTATTGATATTTTATGTGACCTTGTACTTTAACCTGAGTTAAAATTGAGATCCACAACTCAGGTGGAAGAATCTCTTGAAAGGATAAACCTGGGTTTTATTGAAATTGTAGTAACCATAAAAAGTTCTGTTTGTGGTTTCCCACAAGCTCTGTACAGACACAAACACGAGACCAAAACTTAACATTTCGCTTGCAAGAAAAACCCAATACTGCATTACACTGAACATTCAACCCATTACACTGAACATCACTGCTAAACATATCTGTCATAGTAAGAAACCGTGGGAAACCTTTTCTTCATCAGGGACAAGGAAGATGGTCAGATTTGATGTGAAGATGGACTTAGGGACCTGATAGAGGATAGAAAGACTCAAACTTGGGGTGGAGGTCACAGGGTGTCTTACATGTTACTACTGGCAGAAACCATGAAGCAGACGACAGGAAGTGGTAATAGAACGATGGTTCCTTTCATTTTTTTCTGACAATGTTGAGCTGGCTCCATGTGAGCTGTCACAGCATCACACACTTTAAAACGTTTTGTAGATTTATTGTATTGAATCTTCAACTGTTGCAACTTCCCCAAAACTCTGCAAACACAGCCAGTCCCAAGTAGGCGGGGTTTGTTCCTCCAATGGCTGAATAAGACGACATCTTTTCTGAGGGGCTGATAGACATAATGGTTGAATTTTAATCATTACTGCCATGATTTTTAATAACTGGTCATGTGAACAAGCTTATTCTTCTGATTTTAAAGGAAATTCAGTTTTTTTTTAAAGACTATAAACAAATATTTGCACACATTTGTGTTGAAAACACAGCTTCTGAGTAAATAGTAACAGTAGTGAGGGGAACGTAGGTGTGGAGTCATCAGGACTTCAAACCTCCACCGGCTCAGTCGGGGTCAGGAGTCTGTTCAAGCTGAACTGAGGTGAATGTGTGTTTAGAGCAGGATGTATGTAGTCAGCACACGGAAACACACACACAATGAGTCATCTGCCTCTGGTCTCCGACCCCCTTTCAGGGCCAACGTACTCGGCCGACCACCGGGAAGCAGGCTGGGTTAGAACCACCAGACCCTAACAGCTCTGCTGTGAGCCTTAAAGAACGCAGGGCTCCATCTGCGCTGAGACCCCAGTGTGGGAGATCGGGCCCCTACACCAGCCCATTTAGGTGACTGATAGCTCCACAGATTTTCTTAAAACAGCCTCAAATTATAAGATGCAATTAAGTAGCCCCAGAACAATTACAACAGACCTCTAAACATGTGTGTGACTGAGGGTGTTTCGCACGTCCTTTAGCCTAACGACTATCAGATGATGAAGAGTGATTTTTTTTAAATCCGTCATGATGAAATAATGTCGGGCCAACTCTAATTTAGGATTAAATTTTGAAACAGTTCAGTGACTGTACGGCTTAGGTTTGGTACAGAAACTGTACTCTTGGCTGAAGCAAGGTCCAGGAAAACCACAAAACACGGATGGTACATTGCACAAGGCAAAGGTTTACTTTACTTTCACCATGTATTTATTTTACCAGGACGACCGCCGTTCTCAAAAAAGTCACATGTACATTCCAGTCAAATGTGTTCCAACATAGTGATAGCCTATTTCTGACCTATGAAAGAAGTGTCTAGTCTAACCTTCTGAGAAGTGGCCATATTTTTTATTGCTGCTATTTGCAATGACTTATTATCTACAAGGACAAATACCATAAAAAATTATTACAGCACAGGATGAATTATCCTACATTTTAGGATAATTCAACTGGATATTACAGGGGATTATAATTATTTCATACACTAACTCACAAAAGTACAATAATAAATTAGAAAATGCAAAGTTCATTTATCAGATTAAATGTACGTTTTGAAAACTGACAACCTTAAAGCAGTTTTCTTTCACGTTACATTTCTATATTTGATGGTCTAATGTAATATTTTAATTTAACATTTTTTGAGAAAACATAAAATCATAATTAATAGAAATACAGTTTTTCCAACATCTGTCTGAAATTATGTGAAGTATATCATTTACTTCACTTAGTGATAAAGTTCCTAAAATAAACTGACATATTCTAATATACAAATAATTCTGATACATGTTTTTGAACTTTTTAACACTTTGTCATTTAATAATAAACTCCACTGTAAAACATCTTTTTTATTTAACGGTAAGCTTAATCTACAAGGAAAGTTTTAAACTTAGCGTAGTAGTCAGGGTGTCTGACTCATGGACTTTAACTGGGAGCTGGTTTCACAAGAGAGGAGCCTGACAACTGAAGAATCCTCCATCCACGCTGCGGATGCAGCGTAGATCCGTGAAAGGCTTTTGACTGTATTCTGTGGACTTCCTGTCAGTAAAGAACCACAGTAGTCCAGTCTGAGCTGCCTGGAGTTAGCCTGTTAGCCTGTGAATCAAACTTTTGCCTGACAGAAAAGTCCTGCCATGACTCAATTTAAGACCTATGATTAACAAATGTAATGCCACATTTTTCAAAATGGACTTAAGGCCCTAATTTTAGCTACCTGAATTTAAGACTTTTGAAGGATGCACAAATACTCTATGACAGGTTGGCCACAACTGGGTCATCCAGAAAAAGAAATTAAAGATATTTCAGCTATTTGCTGTTTAATTATAGACTCCAGAGTCACTGCAATCTTCTGTATATAAAGATCTGTGATTTATCCTATACTCATCAGACAGACCTGAAGTCTAAACTTTAGTCAACAGCTTCAGTGGGTGATCAGCTCTTCAACAGGCAACGATGTGTTTTATTCCCCCCCAAACGATCCTGTTTGCTGTGAGTGAGCTGTCTGGTCACATGCTGATTCCATTCAAATCCCCTCTCTGCCAGCATGTTCCCAGAAGTGTTTGAACTTCTTATAGTAGTTTTAGTGCAACAGGGTCCATTCAGTTCTTTTCCTCTCATTGCCTCACAAACTCCGTAAAGTTTCACTGTTACTGACCATCGTTTCCCCAGACTGTCATATCATTTCATTGCCCATTCAGCCCACTCCTCCAATATATGATACATCTACATCATTGGCAAACCTTTGACTTTTTGATGTGGTGGACGACAACGCCGGCCCTGTTCTGGTTCAGGTAAACAGAGAAGAAGCAAACAGCTGTGTCAGAGTCTCTTGGTTCCAACTCCATCAGAGATGCTTTTTCATTCCTTTCCAAGGATATGAAAACCAACTGTGTTGGTGATCTCTGGGGAGTCAGTTCACCAGAGGGACTTCACCGAAGAGACTTCTTTCAGATCGGAAAGAAGTCTCTATGCATAGCTATGAATATCACTTAGTATCATATGATGTTACCAGAACCTTTTGGGTTCATTTACAAGGATAAGTTGAATCTCTTTTTAGACCCCAGCTGAGGACTATTTGCAGTTCAGTATTTGCAGATTTTTCTGTGGACCGTAACTCCTACTTATCCACCTACATTTAGCCTATTTGCATATTTTTAAAAAGAAAATTCCATTCAGGAAGTTGAACTATTTAGGCTTAGTGCCAATTGACTAGAATTTCCAAAGTAGCCAATCTATGAGTGTCATTCATCTTCCATGTTGCTGATTAGCTGTAGCCCCAAGGGCAGAGTTAGCCGAGACTATTTCCACTATTTGTATTTGGGAATATGTGGTGTTTGAATTGGGGTTGAATAATAAATCAAAAGTGTATATCGTGACAGATGTCATAAATATCAGCAGATGACACATTTGACAGATATTTCAATAATTTCACTGAGCTTTGATTCAGAACCACACAGTATTCTGGGGGATGTAGGCAGAAGGAAGGCTTTAGCTAACTAAGGTTGGTGGCATCAACTAACTCACTCACTCTTTGGTTGCCTAGCAACAACCTGTTGAATACCGTGGCAGCAGTAGTTTTATGTTTTACCACCATGCTTCATTACTTTAATAAAACAGCATAGAGTGGAAAAACAGTTAAGATCAAACCACCAGTTTAACAGTATTTCAGATATTTCAAACAAAAAACTCATAAATAATTATCAATAATAAGTTATATGAAAATCTTAGGTCTTGATATGTTTTTCTGCCAAATCACCCAGGCCTAGTTTGAAAAATTAAAACAGGCAGGTTTAAGCCATCTTTGTTTTCAGTGCTATACTGTATCCACTTGATGCTACTGGAGTTGGCATTTGTGTTATGAGTCAACACAAACTTCTGTTTACTTTTTCTCCCAACATCCTTCTTCTTCATACCTTTACCATCAGCATCCCCTCCCTGCACCGGCTGGAGTGCGTTTCATCTAATTTTCCCAAATTAGCCTCATTTCACTGTCAGGAGTCTAATGATGCTAATTAATTAGCATGCCTGCTTGAGGTAAAGAGAGTCCGTCACCCAGATATAATGTCCCCATAAGGGTAGTACAAACCAGGAAAGGTGGTCTGTGCATATACAGTAGACTTATCTTTCAGAATGTTCAAAAGGTGCTCGACAAAATAATACAAACTTAAAGTATAAAAGTAAAAACTCTGAAAGGGGACAATGTTTCAACAAGGAAGAAAATACATAGGCACAAATCAAAAATAAAACATCTGGAAACAAGTCAAAACATCTCAGAAATTTCAACAATAAGACTAAAGAGACAAACAGAGCAGAAGGAAAGAAAGTACAATTTAAAAAGGTATTTAATGTGGAAGAAACTTGAATAATTTGAAAATGAAATGTGAATTTATACAAAAGAGCAGGAAGTGAACTACAGCACAGGGCACTGTGGGTAAATAAAACCAAAGCACAGGTGTGATTTTAGCGCTAGTGCGAGAAATGGCTCACGGTCTTTAGCCATAGACAAACAAAATCCTACAATCTCTGAAATCTTACTACACTCTATTTTTTTTTTACATTTTGTGAAGAAGGAAGTTGCTCCTTCTTCACAACTAGAAGAAGTCACCTCAGTGTCTTCTGAGGTTTTTATGTAGTTTCCTCTGGTGGCTCCACACATCAAATGGTCGTCAACATGATGCAGTGATGAATGAGTTAAGACTCCGACTTCGCTTCTGTTTATTTTCTGGCAATCAGGGTAGACCGACCTTTCTCTGCAGGTTTTGATGTGACATATCTAAATACTGCCTGATGAAACACTTTGCTCTAGGACTGTTCTCAAGATTTATACACAATTTGCAAAATATCAAGAACAGAAAAGGTTAGCGCTAATACAAATGTACACAATGTTAGCTGGCTCGCGCTTTTTGTAAATAAATGTGACTCAGTAAGAATAGGGAGCGAATTAATGTGCGTGTGCATGTGTGTGTTAGTGTGTGTGTAAGGTTGTATAAATCCTTCCACACATTGTTCTTGTTTGCACAGACCTTAGCAATTTGTTTGACTCTGTTGCTATTGAGGCAAGTCGCTCGCAATCTCTGCATCTGTGTGGCTGAGTGCATGAGCGTCGTGCATGTTGGGGCAGAGAGCAGCCATGTCAAACGGCCCCTTCTGTAAAGCCACAGGACCATCTCAGGTTTGATTCGCCAGGTCTGGAGAGAGAGAGAGAGAGAGAGAGAGAGAGAGAGAGAGAGAGAGAGAGAGAGAGAGAGAGAGAGAGAGAGAGAGAGAG
>CAEGAF010165034.1:0-34362 GCA_903067075.1 Micropoecilia bifurca | reverse complement strand
TAATGAGGAAGCAATGGTGAAAATAGGACGTCTAAAAACAGTGATTCCTGCAGGTCAGACCAAAGAGGTGAAGTGTACACTGTAAAAAAAAACTGTAAAAAAACGGGTAAATGTACCGTAGAATTTGAAGGAATTTCTCCGTTTTTTTAGTTTTACAGGTATTTGTACCGTATTTTTTCATTTTACGCATTGCATCATGGGAACAAGAACCTTCGCGAAGCGCGAAAACTGGTCAGAGGACATTTCAAGCTCGCTAACCGGATCCTGGAACAAATATCTTTTGGACTTCGGTTGGATTAAGAGATGGAGTTACAAGAATGTTCTTCAAATATGACTTTCCCTATAAACTCTGATAATTAAAATAACATGTTTATGATTTCTTGTTATGTTTTTGAGTCCCCCTGTCTCTCTCAAGCTCTTTCTCAGCAGAATCCAAACATGTCCAGGTCTTTAATACAGAAAGTCCTCCTCTACCTGATTAACTCATGACCTCTTTAATCACTGCAGTTCCACAGCCTGTAATCGCATTAACCATTTCTTTTTGTTAGAGCTTCTTATCAATAGTAGCCATCAGTGTCTCTTACAGTTTACACATCTGGTACACACTACAAAGAGCATTTTGGTTTCGGTTCATCACGACCTATCACATCAAAGTCTTTGGATCAGAGGCATCCCCGCCTTGACGCGTCTCTTCAAAGGACTACAGGATGAAAAGGCGAGATTATAAAACTGTGTTTTAGCATCCCGCAGGGACCAGTCTGCATCTGCTCGTCAAAGTGTCTTCATCATAAATGGGAACTACGACCGGTCTCGTTGTGGAGTTGGCGTTTTTTCTTCTGGTGGATTTGGTTTTGAGTCCCTGTGTGCAGCCATTCCACGGGATGCTTCCCGACACGCTGCTCCGTGGGATGACGGGTCGCTCCGTCGGCTCCAGACACGCCGGAAACAGGCTTCCGTTTTACATGATGCAGCTCTATCGGACGATTAGGACCGAGGATCGGACCAGACAGGACATCCCCGTCCTCCACGAATCCGACTCTGTGACCAGCCTAGTCGCTAGAAGTGTGTAGTACTCCTATTCAACATTATAGATCTGTCTTATTGTCTTAAGTTAATAGGTAGAAAAACTGTTGCATTCTATTCCTTTTTGAAAAATGTATATGGCCAACCAGTTCCAAATAAGATGGAAAATATGGAGTCTTCTTTATCATCTTTGTCTAAAATTCTCATTTTCTTTTTCTCCAGGCTGCCATCAGATTGGTGAGAAATGGTCAGTTACCTTCGACTTGTCCTCAATGTCTCCAAGTGATAACATCCACCTGGCTGAGCTCCATATCCGCCAGCCTGCCTTCGCAGAGTCTTCCACTGCCTCTCTAGACATCTATCACTCCAACTGGGAACGGTGTTCTGATACGGGCTGCTCTGAGAGCAGGCTGCTTCTGGGACGCCTGAGATCTCATCCAAGCTCAGTGGTCTCAACCTCAGCATGGAGAGTATTCAACATGACCAAAATGATCCGTCGCTGGCTTTATCAGAGACCCCCAGTTCAGAGAATGGAGGAGGGTGTAGCTCAGGTGAAAGAGGATCATGAGCAGCAGAGAATCCAGCACCCAACGGCCAACAGGGTGATGATAGTGGTCTTCTCTAGGCAGGGCCCACGCAGCCAGCGAATGCCAACACTGATCCGCACAGCAGAACACTCCAAGTACATCAACCTGGACAGGGTGCCCACCACCAGGATGAGGAGCCACAAGGCAAAGAGGCATGGACAGAAATGGCAGAGACAGAGAGACACTGCAAGGGAGATGGAGCAACGTAATCTCTGCAGGAAGGTGGACATGTGGGTGGACTTTGAGAAGTTCAACTGGAGCGAGTGGATCGTCTATCCCAAACGGTTCAATGCTTATCTCTGTGAAGGGAGATGTCCTTCACCTGTAGATGAGATCTTCACTCCAACTAACCATGCATACATGCAGGTAAGGCTAAAATGCTGCAGTATACACCAATGCCTATTTGAAGAGATATGATCTGACAACTTTCTGTTTTTCCTTACAGAGCCTGTGGAATCTTCACCATCCAGACAAAGTACCAAGTCTGTCTTGTGTGCCCACACGCCTGGCACCACTTTCAATGCTGTACTACGAGAACGGGAGGATGGTGATGAGGCATCATGAGAATATGGTCGTGGAGGAGTGTGGCTGCCACTGAGAACAAACAAAAAGTGGATTTAAAGAAAAGCAAGAGGCAGAGAAATTAGATCAGCAGGGAGGGAACAACTGGACTTGAGATGGACTCTATCAACAGAATCACTATTAGATTTTTACAAATACATCAAGTTGTGCCTGTTATGCACAAGCTGTACTCATTTTATGGTCAGTGACTTATTTTTTTAATGCCAATGAAAAAATAAGAATAAGCAAACCAAAGCAGCTGCATAGGGCCCAAAGGCCACCAAGGGGCCCCTTCAGTGGAGCTGATTTTTTATTTTTAGTAATAATTTCAATGTCATTATAATATCAAAAACACACAATTTCATTATGAAGTGAGTTGTTTTTACAATAATGTATATTTGATAATGCATGTAGAAATTATTTATTTTATTGATAAAAAGAAAAAAAATGCTCTTGGGGCCCCCTGGTGGTCGCGGTAGGGTATCAGTAGAGCGCATCCAAATGTCTTAAAAATGAAATATCGTTCGGGAGGGAGAAAAGAAAGAGGAAGGATAGAAACAAGCCAAAATAAAGGTTTGTTTTAACGTGCATTGGTAATGTAATGTAATTTAAAAGATTTGTTAAGCTGCTAATAGAAAACTAGCTTGAATTTAAGTTTTCTTATGCTTTATTGTGTGAAACTGAGCTTTAACTTTAAATGACTTAATTCTCATGGTTGGCTTTGTATATTTCTGAGTTTTTTTCGGCTTCATAACGCCTTGTTTGATGACGTTTGATAGCAATAATTAAAACTTCTCAATGTTTGACATTGTCTAGCAAATTGTTTTTACTTCAAGCTACATAGCTGCTACATCGATGTGCTGCTTTATGCTGTAGTTGGGGAATTTGTTGCTTGCTGCTGAGCATAATCAGTTTATAGCTTAAACATTATCTTAACATCAACTTCTAAGTTATGTGAAACTTCTGTTAAAATTATTTGAAGGCACAGAATCAGTCTCACCTGGTATAAATACAATTTTTAACTACTGGATTAATGCTTAAGAGAAATTTATTTAATCAAAGAATGTCATGAATATTTATTCCATCTAAAGTTTGGCTGCACAGATTGCAGTTTTCTGGCCAATCCCTGGTTACTGACCTGCTGATATGAATTTCTTTTGTCTGAAATGTTGCTAAATACAGCAAGAAAGTCACTGTGTTGGTAAATATTGTTAACTGTAAACATGCAGACTTGACCTGGTCTGTTAGTCAAACCTCTCACTGCAGAGCAGAAGAGGACAGAGGCTGATTTATAAATCTTTGCTGACAAAGATTAGTGTATAAGATCAGCTTCACATGTAAGTATCAGCAGATCAAGATCCCCCAAAATTAAGGAAATCGGCGTCCAGAAATCAACTGGTCGATAAATCAGTTGGTCAATAAATGTATCCTATATTATGTAAACAGCACTCCCAGGAATGCAATAGGTTTATCGCAGGTGTGTGAATGATCGGTCTGCTGATTGCAGCCAGTCCACATTGTTAGCAGAACTACAGGGCCCCAAAACCAAATTTTGCTTAGGGCCCCATGGAGGCTTGGGCCGGCCCTGATACCGACTCATCTGTACGTTTGCTGTGTTTGATAATATAATAAATTAGTACAATTTTGAATGAGAACTGTTATGTATTTTATTACAAAAAATGGTTTTGGAACAGTTTGTATATAACTGACCCTGTTTCAACAGCTTTTTCCACCCAAAAATTCTGGATTATGATTCATTTTTCAAGTTGGTCAGTTGCAGCGGTGAGATGTTTCTTATTTCTCAGCCAGCTCTTGGTGGATATACTAGTATGTTTTAGATTAATAATGTAGTGTCCAGTTTTGCTTCAACAATTTTTTTAATGGTTGCACATTTTCTTCAAGCACTTTCTGATACACAGTATGAAAAAAACATCACACAAAAGGAACAATAGTTTAGTTTTGGTTAAAGAATGCATTAACAGTGACTTTTAATGATGTTCACAGTAAAAAAAAAAGTTCAAAGCTCCAACATAGTGGTTTGTAAAAACTAAAAGCTTATTATGTAACATTTTGCAGCCAAAACATATTTCATTTTACCCTCTTGGTTGAGGTTTCATTTTCCATAAAAAATGCATGAAATGATTCTAAAATGATCTTTGAAATTAAGGAACAAACAACTGATGAGTGACAATAAAATACAGTCATATATTAATAAGACCTCTGCTGATAAGTAATGCAAATAAATTGACTTGAAATTGACAAACACAACGGGATCTCAGAGTATAGAACTCAGTGGCCATAAAAGTCATCACAGATTGCAAAACTAGGTTCCCAACTACACTAGAGCTCCAAGTCTACACTAGACTTCATATATTATTTTCAAAGTAAATATAAGTCACATAAAAAACAACCCTTTTTAAGGAATTACATGTCATACATGTCATTTAACAAAGTGAAAAAAACAGTTTTAGTTATTTAATGTTTTAGGTTCAACATTAGAAAAGACATTGTTGTTTTCTGTCGGTTTATAAAGCTGACTTATACTAGATTTGTCATTTCAACCATTTCATAACCACATAAATTTTAGCATTACTTCATAGATTATTGCTGCTAACATTTAGATGTCCATTTCAAACTGGGCGTCTTCTGCTGTAAGAGAAAGAAAATATATATATATATATTTAGTGAAGAGAAACAGGAAAGTACAAAGTCAGTTGGCAAATAAAAAACAGCACCAGAGTTTTCCTCTGGGTTCAGGCTGTCTTCATCTGCGTTGTTGCTGGGTAATTCTTCAGGATGATTTTCATTACTGGACGACTCTGGGTCAAGTGGCCTTGTGACTCCGGGAATATCGGGAAGTTTGGGAGGCGTACGGGTCAGAGGAGAGGTCCGACACTGCAGCAGGAACTTCCTGTCATAAATGATTCTGGTGCCTGCAGGTGGAAGCGATGACACAGCAGGCAAAATGTATATGAACATTTATTGTTGAGATGTACTTTAAACAAGACTATAAAAAAATCGAAGGAACCAGCAGCTGATAATGTAAGTACTTTAAAGTGTGCTATTGTAGGTTTTCTTTTCCACCAAGAACAACTTTAGAAATAGTACGACCATCTAAAAATCCATAATAAATTGAATAAATTCAAAATAACTTATGGTGCAACTTCACCTATTATCAAATCTTTAAAGCTGTCTAAAATAAATGTCTTTTTTTGTCCAAAATATAGCTACAAAGTTTTAGTTGTCCCAGAAAATAATCCAGTTTGGCTCACAACTGTAGTAAAAAAAAAGTACAAATGTAGCAAACCAGAACAAGTTGTTGCAGATGGACACATTTTCATGCAACAATTGATGGCAAAAAATGAACAAAACAAGACGTTTGGCTTTTTCTAACATGGTTTGCCATCTTCTTAAAGTCATAGTATGCAGGACTACAAACATGCTGTCACTTTTTCTCAAAAGCAGACTTGGGCGCACTCTCTCACAATCTGACCAGTTTGTAAAATTTCGTGTTTATTTAGCATCAATATTTGTGGCGTATGAGAACTTGTAATTTAGAGAAGTAGTCTTTCTTTATGCACCTTGGATAGTTGGTGAAACTTTTAGATCTCAAATCTTAATTTGACAGGATTTAGACAGAACAAGAGTTAAAAGTATTTATTCATGTCATGTTTAATACCCATCTACAGATGTGCTAAAGTCCATTTGATTTCTAAAAATCTAACAGGTGTTTTTATATATTTCAGTTTTATGTTCCAACAAATGTGGTGAGAATGATGGAAGTAAAAAAAAAAAGGTTCAAAGTGCATTACATTTTTTTCCAGTGATTATTCTACTACAATCAAAGGAACTATTTTATTTCAGCATTTTTAGAAAATCTTTGATAGGGGTGCAAGTACCGTAGTTGTTCAGGGCTGCATGTAGAGGAACACAAAATGAGTTAAATAAATCTTGTAATCTAGAAAAGATAAAAAAAATGTTGAAATGCATGAAAAATGCTGTGAGTTACTATTTTCTGCTCTATCTGACCAAGAATCTAGACTTCAGTCCCAAACGTTAATGACGTTGTGTATTATCTGTTGAACCGGTCTGAGCTGGTAAATGTTACAGAACATGTTATCAGTAAAAACGAGCATGTGCATCCGAGCCAAATTTTCACAGTGGGACATCACTTTTCTTTAACAAAGGCCCCATGCTGGAAATGTCCCCAGGAGGGTCCAGGTGGTCTTTATTTGAGAGAGTATTGATGACTGCTTAGGACTTTGTGCAACAGCATTAATCCTAAAAGAAAAATATAAATATGCATACTCTTTTTATTTACATTTTCATTGCCAACATCAACATACATAGACTTCAACTGTAAAATGAATAACACAATACAACTAACAGTAAACTTTTACAGCAGTAGATTAGAGGCTTTCTGTTTAAGACAGTGTTGACTGTGAACATATGTTGCACCTCTAATGTTTCACCTTCTGTAATTGTTTCAGAAAAATACTTTACCCATTTTGTTTTAAGGTGAAATAATGGTTGAGCTTTTCAGTTTTCACGGTTCTTACAAAATTGTGCCAACATACAAAACGCAACAGCCGAGAATGAAATAGTTCTACTGTGAAAAACTCAAAATTTACAGCAAAAATACTGAAGAACAGTTTTGAATACAGTAATAAAAAAAATGAAATAATAAATTTTAGTATCAACTGAATTAATTTCCATAATGTTTTAGTATTACACCATTGAGTCCTCCTCTTGTAAACATGTTTCTGCAGCAGCTGAAAGAGCCGCACTATAAATAGTTTATGACTGACTGCATGCTTTCCGTATCTGGTTAATGTTACTGAATCTTAAGTTTATAACCTAATAATACAAAAAAAAAAAAACAACACACACACACACACAAATCCTAAACTTTCCACCATCTGTCAGGGTCCACCGCCTGTGTTTACCTCCGGGCGTGGTGCTGAACAGGGTCCCTCCGGGGGTCGTGGAGAACTCCTTGGGCATGTGGGCTGCATCGTGGATGGCGATCCTCCGGACAGCCGGGATCTCCAGGCTGCTGGAGGTCTGACCCGCTGCTGACATCTCACACACGGAGCAGCGTCGATGCCGGGCACGGTAAAAAAAAAAATAATAATAATAATAATAATAACAATAGTAATAATAACAACGTAAAAGCTTGTGATTTCAATGAGTAAGAGCCGCCACTCCACGTGGTTGAGAGGAAAAACTCTAAACAAGTGACAGCGTTCCTACAAAATATCACGTGAGCGCAGCGCTCTGATTGGCTGAAAACGGGGGGCGTCAGAAGACGATGGTTTTGGGATATGTAGTTTTCGCTTTGCTAGCTGTCAAACCAGCTAAGTTTTGGTCTGTTGAAAAAAGTAAACAAGTTACATGAATATTTGTATTAAACACCTAATTTTACTTTTTTAGAGAATCACGGTGACTTGAATTAAGGGTAAGAAAGTATTTCAGTTAATACTTTATAAAGCTGTTATGTATGTAATTTACTGTAATTACATCTGTATATTCCCATTGTTATGTCTTGCACATTCAGGAAAAAAAAATAACTCTCTCTCTCTCTATATATATATATATATATATATTTATTCTGTCCATACCTATTTACAAAATAGGGCACATTGGATATAAGAGATCTGTGAATATCAATTTGCAAGTCTTGAAAATCATAATTTAAACATGTTTTTAAATTGATGTTTGTCAATTAAAAATACTAAAAACACACCATCATTAAGCATTCAACTACAAAAGAAACTCTCACAAAGTTATGTCCCATCTTTTCTGTTTATTAAGTCTTGTAAATGGTAAGAGCTGGTGTACAGGGTAACATGATCTATACATATCTTCATGTTTGATCGAAAGGCTTGTATACATATTCACGTTTGTTTATCCTCTCCAGGACAATACAAAAGAAAAGAAAACAAATGGTCATAGCTACAAAGCCTCTACATTCCCCATGATGTGGGTGTCGGCCTAAACTAGATAACGCTTAAAGAACATCCATAACAACTCTATGAGGGTGCATAGCATTCTAATTAAATATATTTTGTCATATATTTATACATACATTTTCATAAAAACCATCTTTTTTTGTGCATGTGTGCGGTTGCATTCCTTAGGATAGAGTTATATGCTATTGCGTTTACACTGTCATGTATCCAGTCTAAAGGAGTATAGGTGATCTCTATTCTTTGCAACAGTTAATATTTTACAATACTCATTTTAAAATACATTGTCGTAGGTTACACACCCTCTTCACTCACATGCTTGGTAGAAATGTCTTCTTTCTTTCTTCTTCTGATCCGACAAGGTTTGGAACCAAGTGTTGTCATGCACACACACTTCCACACCAAACGCACAAACATGGTGGAAGGGATGCTTACCATAGTACAAGAGTTCTTCTCAGAGATTAACCAAATTTAAAGAACAAGAAAATCGTTTAACATATTTTCTTATGAGTGAGCGGGGTAAGAAATTTGAGTGGTGGTTCTCAATATGGGCGCCACAAGCTCTCTGAAAAGAAAAAGATAAAGTGAGATAAAGCATGTCATGCGAGTTTTAAATCAATTGTCTGCATGTTTGTTGGCTGCAGATTGAAACCCATCCCAGAACTGCCACTGACTGTGAAGCAAAAATCTGGTATGCAATACAAAAATAATGTAACATCAAATGCATACATCTTTGAGATTTTAGTTTTGCTTAATTAATTTAGTGAAACCCTACAGGTCATCAGCAACAATGGTATCCTTTTACAACTTAGGGGCTGGCATGGGTGATGACGGATAAGCTAGCCTTGAGCTGAATACTGTTTTTATTTAAGAATTTCAAAAATAAGCTGGGCTCATTCCTTTTTAAAAGGAAGTTGATGTTTGGAGATTCTATTGAGAGCCCACCACATGGTCTTTCATCACCCACAGAAGGGTCATGACCTCCAGTTTGGGAACCACTGACCTAAATAACTACAACCTGTCAACCTTCTCAAACATATAACTGAAAGCTTCAACTCTCCCCAACTCCCCACCCCCCTTAAAAAAAAAGTTAAATTATTTTAGACACTTAATCTGTGAAAGTGATCTATAAATTTTGGTTTCGTGCCTCACGTCACGTATTAGATCAAATGGTTTCCTTTTAAAGCTACCATTATCAATAAATGCACTAAATGGTGGGGATACAGAGTGAATATTTGTGGTAGTGCTACTTTAACACAGGTACAACACAAAATACACTTTATATTGGAGTACAGACTTACATAGTGCTGACTGATATTATTGTACTCTGAAAATTTGTGACTAAAATATAGCTGAATGACTGAGGTTCTGGGCCCGTTCCATCCAGATAAAGCTGATCTGGTGAGATTGGACAATGTATCCAAGGAGCATTCTCCACATTCATTGGGTAAAGATACATAAAAGTCTTTCAAACAAATTAATCTTTTATTGCAGTAGCATAATCTAATGATGATGCAATGCACTATTACAAGGCTTCCAGTGCTGTTAAAAGAGAAACAGTGGTCAGTATGACTTTAAGAGAAGTCAATTTACATTTATCAGTTAGTTACATTAGAGCCTAGCAAACTCTACATGCTTATGTTTGTGACAGATGGACTAACAAGATTTTCTTCCGCCATGCCTCACATTAGCATGTGGATAATGTAGAGTGGTTGCTATAGAAACACAGTAACCCCAAAATGCTACTCATTGAAGCTGTTCTTAGCTTAAAATTGATTTTATTTCCATCTCGATTGACAGAGGTTCCAGTAATTGTGGCACAGGTTTTTTGCCTCCCCCAAGGTTATATTTCTCTACAATCTTCAGTGTAAGATTATGCTACTGCCAGTAATTTTAGAAAGCGCTGTATTTCAATTCAAACGTTAAAAAAAAAAAAACAACTAAAAAGATATGAATAAATAAATAAATGCAGTCATCTCTCTGCTTCTGGTTAGTTTTTGTTCATCAGTTGTTAAAATGAAGTGGGATAAACAAAACCCATTTGCCAGGGCTGCAAACAGGAGGACTCATTCAGACGCATTAAAAACTACTTTTTGGTCTCATCTGAATCAATAGAATCTGACATACATCTATACACAAACCTTTCTGTTTCATGCTGTCCCATGAAATAATAATAATAACAAAACATAGATTTCCCTCTTCAAAAGGACCACAAAATTCACAACCCTTGTTTCCGGTACGCCTGCCTAGACTCAAACTCATTTTCCATCGACCGATCCGTATTTCAACACTATTTTCATTTCACATAGCAGAACAAAAAAAAAACAAACAAAAAAAAAACCTGAGTGTAAAATGTGATAAGTTATAAAACGTGTGCTATTATGAAGTTTGCTTGCATGGAGAGCATATGAAAAATATGTGCATTCATTCTGTGCTGCACTCATTCAGGCTACAGTAGCATTTACAGTACTTGTGGGATAAAATAGTGTTGAGACGCTCCAGAAATGTGTGCTACTGTGATACAAAGTCTACATAGTGCTGCTGTCCGTTTTCTGCATAAAGTGTTGAAAAATGCATGACTTTCAGTAATGCGAGTTTTTTTTTTTTTTTTTTTTTTACATGTGTGAAACACTAATAGCCTTAATAACTCAGTGAAAACAAAACTGATTTTGGGTGACTCCATCTCAACAAACTTTTTAAAAATAACTTCAGCAAATTTAGATTTTTTACGTTAGTGCATTAAACAATGAATAACGATAATAGTAATATAAAAAAAAACATCACAGATCGTAATTGCTGAACAATCAATCCATCTTTTCTTTTTGTTACGCATTATTGCTGTGGCAAAGCTGTCTGACATTCTGACATTTTAACCATATGTTTATTTTGTTTATGTGCTTTTTCATGTTCTACATCTGAATGTACTGAGGCTTGCAAAGGTATTTATATAGAACATCTTTTGTCATGTGACAACCACAAACTTCAGGGTACATTTTGGGGATGTTTTCTGCCACATACAGCACTGTTTTTGTCATTTGTTGATGGAAAGTGCATGGCACAACAACAAGGCTACAAGGGGTGGTTTGAATGAAAAATTACGACTTTAAATGAGAAAACCTAAAAAATATATATGTGTGCAACCCTGTAATTGTAGGGTTGCTGTTGAAAATGCATCCTATACTTTTTTATTTGTAACAAAACATTTACTACAACATATACTTATCCTTTTACCTCACAACTATGCAATACTTTCTGTTTCACCATTACATAAAATCTCAATACAATGCATTGAAGTTTGTTGTTCTAAAATGAGAAGATGCTCACAAAGTAATAAATACCTTTTCTAGCCACATATAGAAAGTTCACGAGTCTGGGGTCAGTGACAACCAGACAGTCACAGTGCTACCTCTCTGTCCACGTTTTGTCACCTGCAACTTTCACACCTGCCAGGAATTTTCCAAGCAATGTCTTAAAAAGTCAACTTCTTCAGTATTTCTTCTCTGTCTTTTGTGTTGAATGGATAAATAAGCATTTGACAGCAAGATGCCGCAGCTGACACAAACGGATAAAAAAAAAAAGATGGAGCAGAGAAGTAAAATGGATAGAGACCTGCGATTTTTACTGCATATAAACGAGGGCTACCAATAAAGATGGCTCAAAATGAGATATGCTACCAAGAAAAACCAGAAAAAGCTCGTAAGAAAGGAAAAAGTCAAGATATTTATCGTAGAGCTGCTGTGCAATGCCGTCAAGCTACCAACTCATTTCCAAGGAAAACATTCCGATGTCTTTAGAACACATTTCCCCTGAAGACACGAGGGAATTAAAGAGATCCAGTTCTCTACCAAAGTCAAACAAAGTGGAGAACCAAAGCGGACAGATACCGAAGAGGAAGCGAGCTCGTCTAAGGATAAATCTAAATAAAAACATAGATACACGCAGACGAGAACCCACAAGCGGGGAAGAGCCGGCGGCTTTCTCTCGGCAGAGGGCGAGCACGCCGTGACGTCACAGAGACAACAAGCCAATCAGGAGGGGGGGTCAGGGGCCGAGGCTCAACGCAGAGCTCGAAGCAAGGTAACACATGCGGCAGAGCAATTTAAACGCACACACACACGCACACACATGTCCACAGAGCATAGAGTGCATATATCACATTAAGAATAAGAGGAGAAAGGGTCCGATGACAGAAGCGTTGGCTCAGCAGAGGCTTTGCTGCATATACAGCCGTCCTTTGAGGGAGTTGTGTGTTTTTTTTGTCGGTTTTTTTGGCTGCAGTGTTAACGGACTCAACTCGCTGACAAACGGCTCCAGTTAGTGGGCATGAGGTCCTTTAAAAAGGCCTATGACCCATGAACAGGCCGGCCCCTGTACCTTCAGTTTTTTTTTTTACTCCTTCAGTTTGTAGATAATGACAGTTCAAAAGGTCAAAGGGCATGCACCAGCAGTTATCATGCGATTACAGTTCACAGGAAGCACTTTGTTGCTTTTTTTTCCCTTAGTTGTTTTACGAACATTTATAGTTTTTTTGTATAAAAATGAATTAACATGCCTCTGTTTAGTTATATTTTTCTTTACAAATGTTATAAAACTACAAGTTCAACTCCTCTTTTTGTTCTGGTCTTCTTTTGTTTTGTGGTGCTTCATGATCACAGGTTGAGGATGTTTCTGGTTGTCCTGGTATGTTTTCTCCACTTCCTCCCCACATCTTCTAACTCTTCATTTCCATCTTCGTTCTGGTCGTGTTTTTGTGGTGGGTGTTTTGGCAGTGGGTTTCCGGTCCTGAAAAAAAGGAACGAAAAAAACAAAAAAACAATAGAAATATAAAAACGGATTTAATATGCATACACAATTATTTTGGCCTTCTAAAATTTTATGATGAAAGCATAGACAATGACATAATCAAGTTTTCAGAAAAGGCTGGGAAGCTGTGTAAAATGCTGTTAACAGCAGGAGGTCATGATTTGAAAATACTGAAACATGGAAAACTGGACAAAAGGGACAAATGAATTTCAAAATGAAAGAATTTGAATATATTCATTGACAAATACCACTGTAGTTGACAATAGGTGGTATTAGTGCCACCCACATATTGACCATAGCACGGATACTGCTTTGTAGGCTGCCACCAGTGCTAATATGTTCACAGGAGGGAGTCAAAATAAAAACACAGCAAAGTCTTTTGTAGGTTTTCCACAATATTTCCATTTCCAAATGCCATAATTTTCCATACTCAGAGTTAAGCTCACTTTGTTGCCATATTTTGTTTCTTTCATATCTTCTTTTCTTTCTATGCTTCAGCTACAGTAAGTTTTTTTAGGCTTAAAACAACTTCCTTTCCCCTCTACTTTTGTTTTCTAAAGTTGATTTAAAAAGTAATAGTCCATCATTTCTGAAGCGTGTTCGTGGCAACCACAGAGAATTTAACCACTGATATTTCAATTTAAAAGGAAACCCTTCCTGACTTTGTATTTCAAATGCAGGAAAGTTTAGAATTCAAATCATTGCAGACTGTGCATTTTACACAACAACCAAACATTTTCATTCAAAAAGCATTACAAAAAGGGATTCTAACTTGGAGCAACAAAGAAATAAACAAAAAAAAAAACAAATAAAAATAAAAACAAAGTTGGTGTAAGAAACTATTAGGCTCTATCAGATCTGGTAGCAGTCACCACACAGGTTATTGTCCAAGCACTGGGGTACACAAGTGCTTGTTTTGTTGTCCCGTACCTGGAGGACCGGGCAGTATGTGTATTTCAGTGTTTAACTCTCCGGAGACTGGTGCGCTGCAATGACTGAGCACCCTTTCTTACATCCATCCCCACCTGGAGCAAGGAGGGCAGGAGGAAGGAAGGAGACAACACTTGGACCAGTTAAGTGCTGAAACCAGAGTAGGAATCTAACTATGGCTCACATGTTCAGGGTGTCAAAGAGCTTTAGCAGTCAGCCAATCAAATCAGGCACCAAATTCACTCATTTTGTGTTTTGTTTCATATGAAATTTCTTATTCTTTGAATGATCTGAGTCATAGTTGTTTTTTTATCCTTTTAACTGTACAAAATTCCTTAAACCAACATGAACCGAAATCCTTGTGGCCTCTATGTACGATCTTCTGTGTGTTTTACTCTGTGTAGCTGATCTTCAATGACAAGGTGTGAGTTCAGACTTGTAGCGTTTGTGTGAAGGTATGGATAGTGTGAGATGGTGGTATCATGATAACCATGAGCAAATCCACCATGCTTTTACTGTGCTGTGAGTTTAAATAAATCTCTTACACAATCACATTTAATCAATTTCACAACTCATTCTCATTCATTTTGCTCAACTGGTAAAATGCTACTCAAGCACTGATCACATTTTTCTACTCAACAAGGTCCTGCAAGGTCCTCAGAAGTTAAACTGAACAACTGTATTGCTGACAAGTTTTTGGGCACACAAAAACACACTAGGGGTAATGAAAAAGTTGCTTGTATATTTCTGAAAGAATTAATAATAAAAAAAACAACCTGAAAGTATTCCTTCAACTGGCTACTGTATATTTATCTGACAATGTAAAACCTAAAGTAGTTCATTTGATACTATATCCTTGAAAACAAATGCTGTCCAAATGCAGTATTTGTTTAATTGTTTAAAACAGTACTTTAAGGATTTTACTGTGTGGAATGAAAATAATAACATACATGAAGCTGAAAATTCATGAAAAATGTGAAACAAACAGTCATCTTACTTTTCTAGAGAGGGCAATTCCGCGTTCTTCAACAAATTTTGCCTCGGCAGAGTAGTCCGCCTTCTCTTCTTTCTGAACAAAGATAATAAAATACAATCAAATAATGATTTATATCAACTTTGAATGCTTACCATGTTTTTTTTAATCTGAGAAATTATTGTTAAAAAATTTTTTCATCTGGAAAAAATCCTTTTAGCCTGGGTCTTTAAATTGATCAAAATGTCCTGATGATTGTTGAGTCATTTAAAAAGTTTAAAAAAGTACAGATGATTATGCAAATGGCTGGATTTAAATTTGGGTATTCAAACAAAAAAAAAAAACAAAGTTAACGAAATGAAGACGTTTTCCCTCTCCAGGCGCAGGAAGCGGCGGGTGGTCGGCATTGAAACCTGACCTGGCCTCGCCTCTGCTCCTGCTCCCAAGCTTGCTGGCCCGTCTCCTGATGAGAGAAGCCCAGCCCCTTGTCAAAAGGCTGCGTGCCCTGCAGGAAGTGCCCACGCAGCACATGAGAGCAACCCGTATCACACACCGGAGTCACTAAGGCTTCCTGGGCTGTGTGCAAGCCTGGCACGCTTCCACCATGTCCGGATGATGCTGAGCCCACCCAGCCCTGCAGGGAGTCCTTGTCTGGTAAGTATGGCTGAAATGCTCCACCTCCCACCATCCTGCAAAGAATGAAGCACAGCTCAATGTCAGCAGGGGGAACTGCGATCTCGTAATGCGTTGAGACAGAGCACCTTAAAGACGACGTACCGGTTGTCCCCGTTGTGTTCCGGTGGCCTGAGCCCAGCCATCTCACCATGCTGGGCATACACCTGCTGGCCTGCAACAAGAGAAATCCCTTCCACTGAGCCCAGCCCCACACCACCAACTCCTCCTTTAGTTCCTCCTCCCACCGCCACACCGTCCCCTCTCCTTGCGTCTGACCTCTGACCTCCCGGTTGCCCGTTCAGATTGACCTTGGGAACAGCGCCAGTGGCCCTCACCCTGTCCCGTTCTGCCAGTGCACTCGCTGGCTCTTGCGGGACTTCCTCCTCTTCCACCTCCCCCCCCTCCTCCTCCTCCTCCTCCTCTTCCTCCAGCTCCATGATGGAACCGCTGGCCCCACTGGCTCCGCTGCTTGGACGGCCCAAGCTGCAGGGCAAGGAAAGCGTCGCGCCCTCAGAGTCATCTGCTCGACTGCTACCATCTAGCGATGAGTCCTCAACTGTGACCAGCGAGGGGCTGACCCCTGCTGGCCACACCTGAACATCCGACATCTCCATTAGTGTGTCTTCCTCCGTGGTGGCAATGGGCGCACACTCCAGGCTGGAAACCTCCTGCCAGTATGGCTCCACACCCAATGGAGAGGGCAAGCTGTACTGCATGGAGGCCGGGGACACAAGCTCCTCCTGCACCAGCCCATAACCTGGAAGGAAGACAGGAGCGAGACAAGAGAAACACTAACACCGAGCAGGCACAGCCATGGGGAGGGTCGGGTGGTTACATGTCTACTGTTTCTCCAATCTACTTAAGAAACAGTGGAGCTTAGCCGTGTCCCAATACACAAGCAGAGACAATACATTCTAAGAATTTGGACTGCTCAGTCAGAAGTGCATTTTGTCCGGTACTGCATTTCGTTAAAACCAGGCTCAGGTGACAGGAGTTTTGAAAACCTCAGTGGTTTTAAATGTTGGAATGCTCAGAATTTTCCAAGAGGCGATGTGCAATGTGCCAAAATCAAAATATTAAACAAGTTTTGAAAGTTAAATGCTGGAAAAGGAGGAGTCACTTTATGGAAGAGCTACCAGGTCACGCTGACGACAACCTTCAGAGTGGATGCTGTTACTGAGGGGAAAAACTTTAAAGTTTTGTGTATCACTGAGGTGTTTGATAATGGAAGACATATGATGTCCAGAGATGCAGACGCTACTTATAAGGAAGCTGCATTTGTCATTCTGCGCCGTTGTATGTCTGAGGCTCATCGAAGCAACCTTCGATAAAAAACCTTTTTAAAAAAAGGTGAATATGGAAATGTTGGAATCATTTCATTAAAGTTCGAGTTAAAGTAAGGACTCACCTTGTGAAACACACAAAGATTGACGTTTTAGTTTTTGCTAGCTGTGCTCATCATGCTAAATGAAACATACGTTGCTAAAGAAACTTTACAATATCAATGCAATATTCATTTGGTCTTTTAGTAATAATAGGATGGTAAAATCCTGCTTTACATACTCCGTTTCTTACACCTGATATAAATCACTAACATGTGTAAAGCAAAAAGAGTGTTTTGTATGATATCATAATTCTTAAAAACAAATGAGAAATGGCTAAAAGCATTGGCAGGTCAAAGTATCATAAAATCAGAGATTGTAGCCTGACCACAAAATTCTGATCCAGTAGATCTCTTCTCATAGACTCTCCATGGTGATGAAACACAGATTAGCTTTCCAGCTCATGACTAGTGGGGCAAAAAGGCAAAGTTAATTTCTACAGTTTTAGTAATTTGAGTCAGAGAGATAGTTTCACTCTATTTTAGATGAAGTAACCTATTCAAATGATGGAAGGACAAATCGGTTCAAAGTTCCTGTTATCCGAGTTTGATTTTTATGTTTAAAAAGTTATTTAATCGAAAACTGCAGTACTCCTGCGATTATATATTTTATCTGCATGCCTTTGAATAGAACACAAGAACATTTTAAATTAAGTTTTATTTTTTTTGCAGTAACACTTTGCCCAATTGATGGAAGAAAGTTAGTCTGATGTAAAGAATTCAGTCCAGGTCTTTGTCATTGGGACACAGCAAAATATGCAAGTTGTGAGGGCATACAGTAAGAGCTTCGTGGATCATCCTTTGTTTGTGAGGTGAATGATGCAGGGCTCTTGATTATTTTTTTTTAATCAAAGAAAGAAAGTGAATTCCCAGAACGTAATCTGTCCCAGGAAAGAAGAAAAAAAAAAGAAAAGTGAGTGTAGCTACATGTTGGTTATGGGGTTGGCACGATATTCATTTACATTAAAGCAAGGAAGTCCGTTTTTGTAGCCGTGTCTTTTAATTTACCTCAATTAAAGACCTTTCCGAATCAGAAACTAAGCAAAACAGCTTAGAGGAATTGTTATAACACAATAAACAAAACTGCTGTGGAATATCTGTTATCGTTCCAACCCATGTCATAAGTTCCTGAGTGGGACTCAGCAGTAGGCTTTGCTAAGAAAAATGCAAGCTACAGTTGTTCTTGCATTCCCCTTAATTCAGCAGCAATTCAGAAGCATGCATCCTAGTCTGAACCTCGGGCATTTAAGTATAAATCCTTCTACAAACACTCACACACGCACACCCACATACACACAAAATTATACATACTCATGTTAAACACAATTAATAGATTTAAAACTAATTTAATTTGGATAAATGGTGGAGTCATTAGGAGTAGTTAGTATTTTACCAGCAGAAGATGCCTCCTTTAAGCTGTGCCAGTTTGTATGGCACCCTTAATAAAAACATATCTGGGGGTCCACTTCCAGTTACAATTGAGGAAATAAAAAGTTTCAGTGCATACTTTGACCAGAAAAACAATCTAATGGAAAGGTAAAAAAAATCAGTGAAAAGCATTCACGTGAACTTGGCTCATACTTTTGTTTTTGTAGTGCATCACTTTTATAACGGTTGTTACAGGACATAAGCTAATTTGATCGTCGTAGTGAATAACTTCAGACCAACATGCAGATATTCCTCATTGCAACCGTCGCGGTGGTTTAAAGGTTTGTAAGAGTGTGTGAATGAAATGACGTTTTTTTGATTAACATTGGAGCAAATCCACTTTTATCTGCGCTCTACTCTGAATAGTTGTTAAGTTAGAAAATTATGGACAATCTCTTTGCTTAAAGAGTTATCTCCTGCAATTAAAATCATAACCACAAAACACCTTTTCACAGAACTCTGCTTCAAAAAAATCCAAACTGTCTCTAAGTATATGAAAGATATTTCATGTTTTTATAGATTTTTTTTGGTGTTTGGTGACTAAAGTTTTCTTTTACTTTTCAAAGACAGTACATGAAAGACACAAACATACACATTCAAACACAAAATTGTATTAATACAGTTTTTGGTGGTAATTTTAAAGTTCAAAAAGTAATTATGATTTTTCTTATGAACACCATGTGCACTCGGAATCACAATAAACAATTTTTGTAGGTGTTAATAAGCAAGGGAAATAAAAATAATTTTACATTTTAAATTTTGTGGAATGTCATTTTAATTTCTGTATTACTTAAAACATTAGCTAAACGGCTGAAAAAATGGACAGAATTAGAAAATTATGATACACGTCACTTATTTCGATTTCTTGCTAAACTTGAGTCAAAAATATCTTCATAACATGAAAAACGTGACAGGATTGCAGTTAGGATTTCTTATTTATTAAACATATGCAATTTTTACATTAATAAAAGTAAAAAGGTCTTCATCCAAAATCAAGCCCAAAGTATAGTTGTGAGAAACATATTCATGCAAATATATCAGTAAAAGTATATTTACTGCAGGTTTTAATGCAAGGGTTCAGTTTAACCTTTAATAATGAATGCAAATTAAATGTTGTCCTTCACACCTGGCCTCACTAAAACCCTTAAAATACATTTAGTTCAATCTTAATTTTCAAAATGTTAATTTTAATAGCAAAATGTATTGACTGTCAGCTAAAGGAATGAAAATGGATTCAGAAAATATGTTTTACGTGATTTTGTCAGTCATTAACTGAAAAAGCTAAATCCCAGTAAAGGCATATACACAGTAGTTAAATACTAATGGATGTAGATGTGGTAAAGGTTCCCAAACTTGACATATTTAACCAACATGCTATCAAGTTTGAGCATAAATAACATGTTTTCGGTGCTTACTGTGTCATTTAACAAAGGTGAAATTCAGCAGATCTGCAGCTGGTCTTACTTTTAATGTATAAAGCAGTATCCATTATGGCCCAGTAATGGAGATGTGAACATTTTGGCATGAAGCAGCTTGAAGCCTTACAGCTTAATCACATTTTTGCAACAGCTGACACATGTTATTACAGAGACAACCTATTATACAACCCCGACACTTTTTGGCACCCAGTAGTACAGGTGTGCAAAAAGCCTTCATACAAATTCATCTTTTATTACAGGAGCTTAATGTCACACTGAGCACAGAAGCAAGAACTTCAGTGCATTTATTCAGTTGGGAAAATGTTTCTCATAATGACTGGTACCAATTCATTGGAGATATAAGTGTAAATGTAGAATATTTTTAATTTATCCTTTAGTTTCTAAAGCTGACCAGAGCATTTCTCTGAGGATCAATAAAAACATTAGAATCTATCTATAGGCCAACTGACTATGTGGATTATGTTCCACCTTCACACAGATAAACATAACATAGAGTGTGTTACCTGGACTGTTTAAAAAGTGATGGATAATGATGCAAAACATATGGGTCAAATCTACACATGAATAATTCAGCAGACACAAAAATCAACGTTTTGACCAAGAAAATCTCAGTTCCACCTCCTGAAAGCTCGTTCTGAAAACAGGAGACCCAGGAATGGTCACAAATCTAGATGAAGACCAAGTGGTGTCCTACAGCCAAAACCTGTTGTGAGTGTGTAAAGAGAATTAAGAGTCGATGAACCAACAATTGTGACACCACTGATTTTGTTAAAAGCGATTATCTTTCATGGGATTTTCCTCCTGCTGAATGAACGTATGCAAAGCAAAGATCAATTTTGTCTACATTTTTCAGTGTGACGCAAATCTACTGCATTAAAAGAAGAATTTCAAGGTATTTTAAGGCTTTTAAGTGGCACCATATGGCTCCTTATGTGAGTGAAGTACTTCTTTATGATGCGTTTGTTTTATTCCCAGAATGTTTTGACTGCTTATGAGCTACAGTGTGTGTGTGTCTCTGGGATGGAACAGGGCCAGGATGGTCAGAGGTGGCATCAGAATGAGGGTGGACAGGGAGGAATGAGTTAGAATGGCAGCTTGAATGAGTTTAGTTGAGTCAGGGTTAGTCCTTCCTTTTTATTCCTGTTGTTTAAAAGAAACACACACACAAGTGTCCAAGGCACAACACATGGTGAAGCACAGACTAGCTCTACTGAGACTAAAAAAAGCCCTAAAATAAAACGGAAAAAAGGACGGCACACTTCACAACACGCTTCACGATACACTAAGTGTTTTAACAACGGTCAAATAAAAACGCAGACACACAAAACTACACTCAAATTCTTTTATATATGATGAATGAAGTAGATTTTTTTTGGGTCACAGGTGAGGTTAAAATGTAGGGTAATAAATCCTGAACATCCAAACCATACACACACACACACACACACACACACACACACACACACACACACACACACACACACACACACACACACACACACACCAGTATCCCTGCCAGCAGATAATGTTTCAACAATGCTGAGAGTCCTTCAGACTTAGGCAAAGTTTTGTGTTAAGAGCAGTAAAAAGTGTAAACAAACCCTCAAACCCTCCTCTGTAACTCCGACCTCTTAAAATCTTAAAGACAACTGTATGATTAATGAGTTTGCCCATGAAAGAAAGACTTCATGTTTGCAGCAGCATTGTTCTCTGAACATTATGTGCGATGCAGAAGTCAATGTGTTAACAGCGTATTGTTAAAATGACACTATTTGTTTCACAGTAAAAGAAAAGGAAACACTTTCTGAGTTAATTTGGCATAAAGCAAGATTAGAATACACCCACTGAACAGAGAGAACATTATACACAGCAAAGATTAATTCAGACACTGAAAGCATGCCATGCACAGTTTGATGTTAAGAACGTAAACGGCAAACTGCAGACACCACAGTTCATCAGTACAAAATCCTCACTCACTCATATACAGTATTTATCAGAAATGTACACACACTCATCCTCAGCATTAATAATATATTATCTTTGAGCTTTAGCTGTTTCCTTAAACCCCTCTTCATAGGTGCCGGACTGGAAATATAACAGATGCAAGATCTAAGAATTAGATTTTTTTTTTTGTTTGGTCAATTTTCTCTACTTCAAACAAGTTCAAAATTAGAAATACAGGCCCAAATATATACAAACATTTTACTGATATAGATGTGTTATATTGAGAGCTCAATGTAAACCTGCAATGTGCTTTTCAAAACTGATAATGATGTGTGGCCTCAGCCTGTTGCAGCTCCATAAGAACAAATACAAGCGGGTGATGTAGTTACAATTATTTACTTAAGTCGATAAATGTAGTACCTTCAGGACATCTTGAAATTGTGCAGAAAGAACTAATTCTGAATTCTTGATTGATTTTAATTACTTTTTTAATATGATGTCACACAAGGAAGTGGTGTTTGACATGCTGCCTTAAAGTCCACCCACAGTTATGCCTCTGTTTATCTAAAATGTTGTGAACAAAGATGTAAGTAGCTTATAAAGCCATGATATCATCATCAAGTCTTGTGAGGAAAAAAAGTAAGTTAAAAAAAAGTGTCTTTATATACAATGTTTGCCACTATCTGACTTGAACTGAACTGATTTGAGCCAGTTTGAATAATCCTGTATGGATTACAAACAATAACCAACAACTTCCAACTTGTACAACTAGTTCTTGTTTTTAGGAGTGGCTGAAGTTGTGTTTTACCTCATCAGTCAAACTTTATGGAAAGGGATTAAAAGGATGAGTAAAACCCAAAAATTAATATGACGCTCATGCCTTTGATGAGTGCATGTAAACTTCTGACTCGTGCGTAAAGAACGCTTTGGAAATAATAACCTCACTCAGTTAATCCAGCAGATTTTCAATATTTGTCAGCTGTGCGAATAAGACTCAAACCTAATCGACTGGATCTAAACAAATAAATCTCTTAAAAGCTTGTCTGAAAAAAAAGCTCACTCTTTTTTTAAAATTTACGCAAACTCACACTCCGGTACAGAAACAGCAAGGCATGCAGCATGCACATGCACAAACAGTAGTACACACACTGAGCTGTGGATTTAAAGAGGAGGAGAGGGTCCCCACTCGACTGAACGAGGGAGGAGCGCGGGGGGGAATAAGATGACAAGAGAAGAGGAGGCCCAGAGGTCAAAATGAGGTTCTTATGAGGTCAGAGGTCGGACAGGTAGAGCTGTGAGGAGGAAGAGCAGGAGAAGGGAGGAGGAGGAGGAGGAGGAGGAAGAGGAGGAGCAGGCCTGCTGGGCAGCTGGTATGTTGTGTCATAGGTTCAGAGAAAGAGGAAGAGGTTGGACAGAATCCCGAGGAAGAGAGACAATTCCAAATTCATCTGCAGCGAGATGTGTGGAATGTTGTCTTTTTCTCAGGTGAAAAAGAAATCAAGAGCAAGATAGGAAGAGGGAAAGACAGAAACAAGGAATGAAGGCCCAGAGCACATTTTCATTTTGTTCAGTTTTGACTCTTTTATCCATCCCAGACATACACACGAAGAAGATATGTATGCACACACGCATACTTATGTGCACGCATATGCAACCAGTCCCACATGTAATCCAGACATCCATAGTAAATGGAAGAAATTTTTTGCACAGTGCATTGAGATGGTACATATACCGTTTGTTTTGGTTTGTTTTAGTTTTTTTCAAACCACAATCCAAACACTTCAGAATGTCTGATCCGGTGTTTATGTGACAGACCGACGAAACAGAGTGTATAATTGTAAAGAGGAATAACAGTTTTTGAAACAAAAATCTGAAAAGGGTGATGAGAATTTGTATTTATGAGTCTATACTTTGGACTCTGGTATGCCTCCACCAGCTTTATCCTTTGTTTTTGTTTTTTTAGCAAAAAACTTCCATCAGATTGTTTTGGAAGTATTTGTGTATTAAAAATGTCAAGCCTTGTCAGAAATTCTCCCCTGTTGTAACTTCCTTAGACCATTAGGACACCTGAATATGAAAATGCTTTGTTTCAAGCTGCCTCCACCCCAGTCTCATGTCTCTTGCAGCCCCCAACAAGTTTTCTCTCAGGACTGGATGAATTTAGCTACATCATCTTCCAGTCACCTGAGACCACTTTTCCAGTCTGTTTGATAAAACTGCCACGTTCCCTAGCGTTGATGGTGATAATGGGCTTCCTTCCTTTTTCTTGCCACATGCAGTATTTTGCTTGTGGAACAAAATGTTCTCATGCTTGGTCTGTGCCCTACAAGGCTGGTAGAAAACCGCAATTAAATTTTAAGGCTTTCCATTGTTGCCATGTGAACTGGTTATCCCCCCTGAAACATGGATCTCTGCAGTCCTTCATGAAATATGTAAAGCCTTGGCTACTGTTTAAAACCTAGCCGTGTTTTAAACATTTCCATAATATTACCCTTCTTTATGCTCTTTGTTTACTAATGTTCTCTAGCAATCCTGCACTTTAATTTGGTAATTTTGGAAGAGATTCCAGAGTAAAAGGGGTCTGAGCATAAGTGCAGCAAGGTCACATTTTTAAGACTTTTATTTGTAAAAAGATGAATTAATCACTTTCCTTTACTTCAATGTCATGTACTACTTGGTCTGTCACATAAGATCCCAATTAAATACACTGAAGTATGTGGGTGTAGGATGAAAAAATGTGTAAAAACTTCATGGGATATGTTCACAAGACACTGCGCTTGTCAGATTCATACCTTTATGGCTGTGTCGCCTTAGAATTCAAAATATAAAGGAGGGCTATGATGGTTTTCCTAGATGAGTAGAAACATTATAATTCATATCTAAATTATGAGGTGCAACAAAGTGTAACTTAAAAAAAAAAGAAAGAAAAGAAGATGACTTGTGCCCCGGTGAGAAATGCACAGAGGCGGTGTTAGTGCATGCTGATAAAAGCCATTTTCATGGTGGGAGAACGACACCATTCCTCAGACCTCAAAATCATCGTCTGAGACTCATCATCGTCATCATCATCATCATCATCATCATCATCAAGAGCAGCAAACCACCATGCAGCCCCAGTTTCTGATCAACTTACCCCTTCTGAAAAACGGGGGTCTAATAACTCTTGGCTTGTGCACTATGCGTGAAGGCCTTGTGTCCGTGATCTCTTGTGGGGCAACAGAAACAAGGCACAATGGCTGTTACCCACACTCTAACGAAGCAGGCAATTTTTCCACAGATGAAGGGGAACGGAGGGGAACTTTCTGGGGCTCAAACAGGGCAAACGTTTCAATTAAATAGCGAGTTGATGTTTGAAAATAGAGATTTTTGCTAAATGCCTGTTTCCTTAGAGCAACACATTTTTAATTCCTTACTTTTCTTTTTAATCACCTTTGCTTCCCAATTATTTTTAAGAAAAAATCCAGAAAATTGTCATTTCAAGCCATAGTAAATAGAATAAATATAAAACAATAAAGAAACCTTCATTTTCTCCTTTAAACTCATATATCCAAGTAGAGGGGATTTTGTGATCATCTTCATCATCATCATCGTTAAGATAATCACGAGCAAGCATAAGCTGTTGCTATTTAAATATATAAAAGGTAACACTTTGCTAATACATAAAATTGTTTCTCTTAAATTCATCCTGTATTGTGTTTGTGTTTCTTACCATTAATGACACTGGGGGACAACAACGTAGAGTCTCTGTCCGCCAGACGACAGGCCCCCTCTTCTGACAACCCGGGCCCCTGTTGTGGGGCCTGACCCTCAAGTGAAGACACGATATCTGCACGGTCAATGTTCTTCAAAGCAGTGTACAAGCTCTCCACTAAGCAGCACACCCAAAAGTCAAAGCGAAAGACAAAAGAGAGAAAATGATAGAAAAGATAGAAAATGAGAAACCGTCTTGCAGTGAAGTGTCTGCTGTTGCTTGCTGTTGGTTGAGATCTAGAGAACTTTCCAGAGTTTTAAACATTGTATATAATTCCCTACAGAGTAAATCTGTAGTCAGTTTAATAAGAATTTTAAATGTTGGACTCACTTTTGGCCCTTTTGCCCTCTCTGCTGAGCCACAGGTTGAGCAGGGCAGAGCTCTGGTCCAAAAGGGAGTTTGGATTTTCTACACGGATCCTGTTGATGTCATCAACGCTAAACTGAAGCTCTCGTGCCAACTCTGAAAGAACGAGCAGATAAAATAAACTGGATATGTGCACCAGTAAATAAAAGACGTTATGATCTCTTACAAGCAAGCAAGTAAGTAAATACCACAGGTTATCTCCTCATCTGTAAACTCACAGATCAGGAAAGTTCAGTTCAGTTCACTTAAGATGATCTGAACAACTTTGACAAGAGAACTCTTCCCTAGTCAAGACCAAATCAGATCAACCACTAGTCTGTGTTTACTTGCTGTATTTGTTTCAAGCTTGTACACATCTGAAGTTACTAACCTGCCCAGCTTAAGCCCAGCTGATCAGATATGATGTTGATTTTGATCTCGGTTCGCTCCATGGCGTTCACTGAAGCTAAAGAGAAAATGGGAGCAGTTTAGGACCCGCAAAACATCATGAAAAGACAGTGACAAAAACACCAGATTTCTGAACTCAGACGATTGTAATAATGTCTTGATTCCAGGTTTCCTAATCCTAATTCGCGATTTAATACATTCATTAGTATTAGATTCCCTAAGATTTGTCGTCATGTTTTGTGCTGGTGATTTTTAAAGATCACCACCTATATTTCTATTCACAACTAGCAAATATATTGTGAATATATCTGACAGTGAATATTCTTTTGTTGATCTCACAAATGTGGATGGGAGAGACCATATTGGCTGCTGCAGCTCCTGGTCTAGCAGTGTCCAGATGTTGCTCTGTCCTTAGTTATCATCATATGTACCAGAAGTTTTTACGAGGCTCAAAGTGCTGAGTTTATGATATTTTCTTTCAATTTTCTTAAAATTTTGTGTCATGAGCAACTGGAAGAGCACTAAAACATGAACCAAGTTATTAAAGTCACTGAATGAGATACTAAGCATGTTACTGTTAGCCAAACACTTCAGCAACCTGCATGAATTTAAATGTATGCACAAACCATATAGGTGGTTGTTTGAACAACCAATAAGTGCCTCACTTCCTTTTCATTTATAAAGGAGAAAATGCTTTTTTTGTTTGTTTTTAAACTAATTTGTAAATAATTGTAATTATAACACAATGGATATTAGTAAAATTATTGGGAATTAGTTCAACTTCAAAATACTAGCAAATTGTTTGCAGTATAAACCTTTGCATTTGTAGTATCTGCATCAATAGGCAGTAGATGTGCCAACCTGACTTGGTGGTAGTTTAAGTAAATTTGTGCCAATCTCTTTGAGGCTAAAACTTGATCCTGATCAAATTAACATCAGGTTTTTTGCCTCATTTTGAGTCTGACCTACAGAAACTAAAGTTCAAACAAAACAAATTTGTCACAATCAAGAAACGCAGAAAGAACAAACTTCACCATTCATAATGTCATTGGAGAATGAGTAAAATGCTGTGCAATTAGAATACTATTGTAGCCCACAAAACACTTATCAAATACAGTTTGTGAATTCTTGTCAAAGTTCTCAATAACATAGTATAAAAAATGTCTCTTTTTTCAATGCCTCTGTATCAGGGGCTAAAACATCCTGAACAGGACATCCAGGATCCTAACATTTGATCTATCCTTATGAAGTTAAGTAGAGTACAGCTATACAAATAGTTATAAGATTACAGTTGGTCATGTGTGAACTAAGAAGATTTAAAACTGAGCAAAGTTTCTGATAAGATTTAATGATAATACGTACCTTTTCTTCTCTGTCCAGCCAAATAAGCACTACAGTGTTTTTATCCAAGTAATCGTCATGGTTAGGACTGAGTGTGGGTATAAGATGTAAGACTTTGGGGTTCATTGAAATGTTAGTCCCATAGTAGCATTCCGTAACCATTACAGAGGGACCAAGGTGCAATGTAGCAGCGCTGTGTACTTGATAGACAGAAGAGACCTTTTCTCCTTCCTCCTCCATCAGGAAACCACTTTTTTTGTTTTAACTTTAAAAGTAACGTTACACATTTACCAAAAACCAGTATAAAGGGCTCCTCTGTCTAGCTCCACTGGGAGGTCCTGCTCATTCTCAGTGCTCATAAGCTAATAGTATCTGCTGCCATGCCATTGGATGTCGCAGTGGAGACACCAGCACCATGCTTAACCAATCATGGAAGTCATAGTTCGAACATCCAAGACACTCAGGAAAGAATAAGTCAGACTTTCCAGGTGCCATGGAGCTACTGCACTGCAGGCCATGTTCCAGACGGCTGCTTGTCTCTCGGCCTCACATTCTGTGTGCTTTCATCGAACTGCACTGCCACAAACTCTGGGGCATACTGTACAGCAGTGCATTGCATCCAAGGCTTTAGTCTTTGTGCCATGCGTGCACATGAGACAAATAGGGGCAGAGAGGGTGGAGTAGGGGCAGATTGGGGAAGCGGGGGGGTCTGGGCAAAAGGGCAGCGCAACATTCTGTGCCCATCTCCAGTGTGTGTCTATGAGGAGAGGGCTGAAGTACAGATAATAAAAACGTACCCACACCGGGCTCGTTCAGTGCACTGTAGCGCTCTCTCAGGGCCAGAGGGGTCAAAGTTCGCCTGCGTTCCTCGCTCCCAGCAACCTAAAATAGAGACCAAATAACAATGGTTTCTTATGGCAGACAATGATTGGAAACATGGAAAACGACAACAGTGAAATAAAAACATTTGACTCTATAAGAGGAATAAAGCAGCCTTTAAATTGGTTTGCATCTCTGGTGCAAACCACAGCATAAAAAACGTTGAAATAAATTACATGTATTTATTTTAATAACATCCTATCTTTGCTACAAAGTAATATAGATACAGGCCCACATAAACAAAAATGCAATTTGCCAATATGGAAAGCAAATTATCAGTAAAAGTCTTCAAAATTGCTTATTGTTATTGCTTTTATTGTGACATTTTTGAATTATTAAATTCTCAGACAACTAAAAATAACTTTTCAATATTAATCCCATGCTACTAGAGATGTGTACTAATTTTTTACCCAGTAAGAATTTGGCCTCACAACCTTCATTTATATTCATTTTCTAAGCTCTCATGTTTAAATGTGTGCTCATGTATCATGGCAAGTTCTTACCTTGACACAAGGTGGCATAGTAATATTAAGGTTACACAAGACGTGTTGCGAGTCCTCGTACTTTGTGCATTTCCTCAGAAAAGACAGAAACCCAGTGGCTTCCTTGTTACTGTCCCTCACCTGGCACATACAGGTGACAGAACAAAGAAGGAAAAGAGCAGAAAAACAGATAGACGTAGGTGGAGAACAGATCAGAGAAAAGAATGTGAAAGAAAGAGTGCACAAGACGATGCACATCGGAAAATATTAGAGTGAAAGCAGAGAAAAAGAAGGGAGGAGTAAGAGGAAAGGACAAACAGATCAGAAAGAGGCGTTAGATGTCTCCACAGAGCCTCGAGGTTGGTGCGCAGTAACACTGGACAAGAAGCAGGGGGAAACAGGGATGGAAGCAGTCCACAGGCAGGCAAGAGAGAGAGAGATTTACCTGCACATTTTACCTGGGCGTCTGTCAGATCAGACAGTTACAGAGTGACCATGAGAGAAAGAAAGAGAGACAGTGAGACAGACACGTACAGACAGGCAAGGCCGCAAAGATTGGAAGGCAGGCAAAGAAAGTGAGGGAGACACAGGGCATGCAAACAATTACCCAAGAGAGTCGGGGGATAGACAGGTAAGTTGTTTGCTCCATGGCTACAAGAATTTAGGTAGGTGATACTACATAGTACCATAAGTCACACCGACATATATGGATGGCAAAAAAACCAAAAAAAGACTAGATGTACTTAGGGAAAAAGAACACCGTACAACACAATGAAATTACATCAATATGGTCACAGGACAGACAAGACACGGTTTATACAGAGTTCCATGTAGTTTTCAAAGACTTTGCTACATTTAATCTCTGAGCTCCATCAGCCTGTGGGCTGACTCGTCTGAATCAGTTTACACATCATTCATGCATTTATTGTTCTTTTCTCTGCGCATACGGATTTGTCTTTGTTGATTTAAAATCACCTAAAAAAAAAAAAGCGTCAAAAACGTTTTGTTGTTTTTTGTCCTGGATTTACAGTGAAGGGCTGAAATACTACATTAAGAGTTAAAACCAAACCGCAGGTATTTTTAAACCTCTCCAGTATAGAGATGCAGAGGTTGGTTTTTCCACGTTTTTCCCAGACATTAAACGTTTCACAGCGTTTCCAGATGTGAACATCAAATGTTGAAAAAGGTTCAAAGATTTCAGTGTTGCACAGAAAAATATATTATTTGAATGAACTGAAGTTTCAACATATTCTGGCTTTGAACATGTTCGGAGAAATCTGACATCCTTGCATTAAACTGCTATTCTGCCTCAGTCCCCATCATTCAAATTTATTAGTTTGTTCACCAAACCTTTCCAACAGTATGTCCAATTAATTGCAGAATTCTATGGTAACATGCTTTATTTTTAAATTGATAATGATAAATTCACAATAAAGACAAAAAAAGATAATTAAATATCGCATGTCCTCCATATAATGTTACGGAGAAAATCCTATTATACAGTTGGTATAAATTCAACTTTTATTGTTTGCATCGCCAATTTTTCAGGTGGGCAATAGTCTTTTTGTTTCCATGGCACGCCCTGCTATTCATGATATTGACACCATTAAAAATAGTTACTGTTAGGTGTCTGTCATGAATAAGTAATCTGGAATATTGGAAGTATATTGATCATCTGTAGAGAGGATCCTTGGTGTGTTAAACCCCAGAACGTAATAAAATAAAAACAAAAATCCATATGGAATGAATGGTAAGTGATAGAAAGTTAGACAAGTGAACAGCCACATAGAGACAGACCTTGACAGAAACAGGCAGTCTGTTGTCTCTGAAGGCCTGGAAGCTGAAGCTGCGCGGCTGCTGAGTGGCCTTCCGGATGGGCACTAAATTCCCAGAGCACTCCAGGTGCAGCGGCATGCCCTCCATAAGCTGTGAAAACCATCCCAATGTCAGAAAATAAGCAACCTATGTCCATCCATTTTTAAATAAATTACTAAAATGTACATCTCTGAGACTGACTGAGAAGTAAAATACGGGAGAACATAAAAAACTCAGTTATTTTCCACTTGTTCTTCCTGTCAGGGTGATCACTGTTCTCCTTTGCGCTTACCTCGATGTCTCGACTTCGGGCCACCTCTGAGAAGTTTTCGTGCAGTTCCAGAGTCTTGTCCATCTTGTCATCCGTCATGCAGTAGCAACGCAATCGACCTTCCCGAGCTTCGTTCATCTTCGCAAAAATGACAAATTTGGCCATATATGGGACTGACATGAGCTCCTTGTAGAGCAAGTTGGCAAAGGTCACTGCCTCTGCTGTACGAGGACAGTCTGCCAGCCAGAATCTGGATGGGAAAGAAGAACAAATGATTCAAGCCAGTAGACACTAAATGTCTGCACGTCAAGATGGGGGAAAAAAAGAAGGGTAGTAATAGATTTTTGTCTTTTCACAAAGTTCGTGCTGAGTTGCTTACCTTGCAGACACGTTGGTGGTGAAACTGGCACAGCTACTCGCGTACATCAGCTTGGTGGTTCCAGTAATGTCCTCCCACTGAGCTGGAGCTGTTCCACCTAAGCCACAAAAACAAACAGTGAGTTTAATCGGCAAAGACACAGCTTCCTGCAGTCCTTAGCAATTCGAAGTTGGACTTTTTTTTAACAGTACCTATAACACTGCAGAGAAGGCGCAAGCTGGTGGTGTCTCCCTCCCCTGCATCACGTGGACTTTCCCTCCAGGATGGAGGTAAGGGAATGCGCAGACCAATCGGACGGTGGAACTTGCGCCGCCGGGGTTCAATTGTAACCACCGGGCTGAAGGTTGCCTGGTTTCCCAGCTGCCTAGTTAGCAGTTCATCAGGGATTGGTTGTGCCTGAAATTTATTCAGGGGGACAAAAGATTCTCAAGAAAACCCAGGAAAAAAAAAACATGACTGCAGGAAAGAGAAAAAAAAAAACGAACAAAAAAAAAACAGCGTATAAAGTTTCAAAGAATAAGTGTGGAACTAATGCTAAAACGAGAAGTGAAGAAAAAAAAGTGCAATTAACTGAAACAACAAACTCACAGCCATACTCACACATGCAACAAAGTCATATTTCACATCTGACCCAACTCAGACCAGACCAGTGCATCAGCTCAGTCAGTGAGGCTCACAACTTAAATCAGGCAACTGAGGAGAGACGAACGACGGCTGGATAAAAGCAAAACATAAAACAAACCAATGTCAGGCAAAGCAAAAATGCAGACTCATGCAATTTATTTTACATTGACTTGTTGTCGAGACAAAAAAAATTGTTAGTAAGGTTTGTAACCAAAACAAACAAAGAAAAATATACAATGAAAGCCCATGTTGTGTACAACAAAAAAGGTTTGCTTGACTGGTGACTTATGTGTGTCAACTTTACAAGCAGGAGTCTACTAAATAATACTGGTTTCATCATATGGTTTCATAATCAGCAGTGCAGTTTAAACAAGCTATTTGAAATGTTCACTTGCTCACTCACTTATTTCATGTTCAATGCAACCAGGAATAATTATGGTATAGAGTGGCCAGTTATTTGTTTATTTTTAGACTCTAGTGCATGTGTTGTGTTAGATTTGTCAAAAGGGGTATTAACTAAAGAGTTAGGCAAATTTCCTTATCTTGTGCTTGAAACAGAAGAGTTGAGACTCTGATTTACAGCATTTAGAAAACAAGTCACTTAGATATTCTTAATAGGGCAACATCAACATGAGGCCTAAAAACTAAAAGTATAATATATTCCCTTATTTAGCAAAAAGAGCAGCTCAAAAACATAAATCAATGAAAGCCAACATGAATCCAGCAGATAAATGTGCCACTACAGACCACAAAGTTTCCCTCTCTCTAAGACAGAGTGAAACATCAAACATCCCAGCAGTTACTTTTTCTATGCATTTCTGCAGAGATGTCTTCCCATCTCTTTACCTGCAATCCCAGCCTCACTCTCTTGGTTACGGCCGTCTCAGGGAAGATGGCTTCCACGTGGGGCACCAGCTTGCTGGTGAGCCGGCCGCCTTCGGGGCCGATGAGATCGCTTTCCTGCTGAATGCGAGAGACTACAGCAAAGTAGAGGGGGAAGTCGGTGGAGATGATTCGACGTATCCTCTTCTTCTCCAGCTCCTCTTGACTCTCCAAGTCTACAGCAAAGTGAAGAAAGGTCAGAGGGAGGCAAAACAGTGGATTTTTATTGGCTTAACGCAAATAAGGAGAAGCTTGACTCTCGAAATTTGCTGAGACAGCAGCCTTCAGAAGGTTTCCTTTGAGGGCTGCATGTCAAGGTGGCAAGTGACTTTTCTGAGAACGTGCAAGCTGCTGTGGAAGACAGTACCTGTTCAAATGAAACTGACCTTCATCCATGCCATTCAAAATGGTTTCCAGCACTTCGTCTCCATAGCGATTGCGATGCTCCTTCCAAACGGAGCCGTTTTCACTTCGGAGGACCACAAGCTCCCTGTCCCCACGGGCCAATGAGGCAAAGTGGGGGATTTCCACTATGACAGGCCTGTGAAGGTATAAAGCACTTTTAAAAGTCTTTAACGTCTCTATAAACTTTTCAGTTTGAATCAAGAGTCATCACTGAGTTAGAGGCGATTACATATTTGTACTCGTATAAGAAATTTCTGGTTTTCGACAGAATAACACAAGATATTACTGTAATGAACAAAGACCTCAGTAAAGCAAAGGCAAACAAAGCCCAACCAGACCCATGACAAGCATGAGCAAAGGAGGATCTGCAGGGATGATAGGTGAGAGGAAAGAGGTGAAGAATGTGGGTGGTGAGAGTTGGAAACAAGGACAATTGAGGACATCGCAAGGGTACAGTAGGAATTACAACAAACCAACATGAACGGACCAATGACGCTGTCCAACGACCAATAAGGCACAACATTATGACCAGAATGCAGTAATGCTACAAACTGTAAAGCACAGTCTGTTCTAGAATGTTTTTATTACAACCGGCACAGACTTGTTTAGAGCATTAACTTCTTATAGAGAATATATATGGATGTCCTTCTGTATTGCATTCTGGGATCACTGGGGGTTCTTAGTAGAACTCTAAATAGAATTCTTTGGTAGAGGTCAGAGAAAATATGAAGAGAAAACTGAAATAAGGAATGTGATCATTCCTTAATTGAGCTTAATTGAGTAGCTCGCCTAGCAGATAATGGATCAAACCACAAGGGCCACTCTTCACTCTCCACTTGTCTTAATGAGTCCTCTCTGAGCATCACTGCTCATTCACAGGGACATTTTTGAAAGACACTGAGTTCTGCAGACCAAGAGCAACAACTCAATATGGAGATTCTCTGACAAACAATAAAAACAAGACAAGACAAACAATAAAAATGAAAACTTTAAAATTCTTTTGTAAACTAACAAGTTTTAATAAATAAAAAAAAAAGAAATTTATATATATATATATATATATATAT
>CAEGAF010165027.1:0-46258 GCA_903067075.1 Micropoecilia bifurca | reverse complement strand
CACACACACACACACACACACACACACACACACACACACACACACACACACACACACACACACACACACACACACATTACCACTGTGAATTCATTTGCAAGATTAAAACATCAGATATGCTGTAGTACAATCTATACAGCCTATCAATATATTCTTGCTACTAAAGAGAGGCAGATATATGGACAGCAGAAAGTTACCTATAACTCTGAAACAAAAAGAAAAGAACGCTCACTGATATGAACATCTATAAGGAATGAGTTGATTTGGACTTTTGACCACATGCAGACCAGCAATGGGTATGTTAATGAATCAGTTTGCAAGGAGCTGCCACATATTCTGCTAATGTTATACAGCCATAACTGGATAAGAACATGGATGAATGTTTACCTTTCAGTCAGGTGGGAAATGCTACTCCAATAAGCTAAAGCTAAAAACAAAACTTGCGCTTTCTAGTTTCCTTCGAAGACATGCCAGCTCCTTGACAACTGAACCAATGACACACTCATGAGTTGACTGAACAGTGGTGGTGCACCAATACATTTTCTTGACTTTAGGTGATCTGCGATTTGCCGATACTGACATGAGAAACCAATTTTATCTACCTTCGCAAAGGTCAGAAAATCTGATCCTGTCTGCTTTTGCTGTGGTTCACGACGTCACCCCCTGTTGCCAACCTAACGACTTTATTGATGTATTCAGCGAATATCAATATCAGCCAAGATCAGAAACTTTCAATCGATCACCGATCGTCCAGAAAACTGCAATCGGTGCACTTCTACTGAATAGGTGACCATTGATGTCCAAATTAGGCCATTCCTTCCAGCTGCATAACTGTTCTTATCAATGTGGTTTCTAAAACAATAATAATAATAATAATAATAATAATAATAATAATAATAATAATAATAATAATAATAATAATAATAATAATAATAATACTGCATAAGTTCAATGACAGTACTGACTAACTTTCTCAAACATCTATTCTCATCACCATGTCACTGGACACCACCAATGACAGACTGCAGGTCAAAAGGTCATACCGAGCATTTACAGCAAAATCATACAGAGAAAAAGAAAATCATGTTTGCTTTCAATAATAAATAATATTCACTCCAGGCTTTCAATTAAGAAGCAGAAAAAGTCACAAACACTGTACAGAATAAACAAAAAATAAGAAAAAAAAGAAAACCAAATTTAAAGAACTTAAGTTCACACTTTGCAGAACTAGCATTTTGTCATAAAGTTGCGTCATGGTTGTCATGTTGCCTCTGTGGCATTTGGCACCTTACAGTACTCCAGGTCTTTATTCAGATACCATGGATGGCACCTGGTAGAAGAGTTTGGCAGGTAGTCACTGTTTCTTTATGTACAGAAAATGCATACAACATATCAGAGTCTTGCATGTGCATCTGCACAAACAGCACATCTGGACATATTGTATGGGTTATTGCGCTTCTCCGGCTAAAAGCTTAGCTATTGCAAGGTTAAAATATCTCACTGTCATATACTTTTACTCTGTAGATATCTATATATACCATTACTGCTATGGCTCTTGCATCACTGTGTTTAATATGATATGGATTATCTTAAAAAATAGGTTATTACTATAATAGGTGCAATACAGACCGTAGAATCAATTCTCTTCGTTGCATCGCTCCATCTCTTCAAATTAAAGCAAACAGCTTGAGAAAGATAAATAATTTAATGTATATTTATAATTTTAATACAGTGATAAAACTTGTAGCCAACTAAAGAGATATTAAACCTAAAAACAAAAAAATACATATTTATAAATACATATGCTACAGGTAAAGTGGATTCAGTAGATTTAAACTAGCATACCTTGAAATTTAAAGGAATAGTTTGGATTATTTTTTTGTCTTTTGGACCCAGGGTTTTGTTAAGAGGTTAGGCCATATCTTACCTTTAGCAGGAATCTCCTTAAATAAACTCATCTTGGATCAAAACTAAGATTCTTTAGCCTTCCCAGTATGACAATGAACATAAAATTGTTTTCTACCATAAACAAATCTACCCTCAAATATTTCCTAGCAGTTTAGGCGAATTGTATTGAAAAAAAAAATAATTTGGCCATCTTGATTGCATTAGAGTTTTCCCGTTTTTAAAAGATCAGCGTAAAAGAGCTTTACTTTGAGTGAATATGACAAACTGAAAGTATCAAAAGCATAACTGTAAAAGATTTCTTTTTCAATTTGTGTTAATCCCAAGTCTTCATGTAAGAAATCTCAAAGTCTGGCACATCAAATCACATAAAGAATATGTGATTTTCTTGTTTTTGAATCAGAAAACGAGTAGATGAAGAAACTATGTAAAGCACTCCACACCAAAACAATGCAAAAATAGCTGGTAATTATGAGACTTTGCTTGAAAACCCACCTGTCAGACTTTTGTAGTGAACTACAGCAGAAGTGCAAAGCAAGTGGTGGAAATAAGGAACTTATCATGTTTTCATTCACGCTTCGTTATCTGGTGTTCACTGGCAGCAGTGGTTTGTTTTCCTCTCTGTCCTGGTGAGGAAAATTTTTCAAATTTAAATAGGGAAAACGTGTCAATCATTTTAGCATTTTGCTGTTGTGTTGAACTAAGGTTTGCTCTAATCCATGAGAAGAGGCTGAAGATGCTTTAAGATGTCAGAAATCTGCTTTAGTATGGCTGCTACTTTATAGTTTCAACTTCTTCTCCTCATCCATGCTGCTGTTGTACGATAGAAGATACTAACAACTCATAACCTCTTCACAGAACGTTGTTCAAACAAAAATCCAAACTATTCCTTTAGCATTTGGCTTTGGTTTAAATTAGACTGCTGAGACCAGGCCTGGTCTATTGACAGATACTCTGAGCTTAAAGTGAAGTTCACACACAGAGCATTAAGGCTTCTCTGAAAGAAAAAACAATGCAGACTGTTTTTAGTCCTGCAGGGAAAGACAAGATTTTTGCAAGCCAACCCAGGAGTCATATTGGTCCTGAACTTGCATTTCTACCATAAATAATCTGCCATAAGGTGTCAGCTGAACGTAAAAAGTCAACTGAGGAGGAAACAGAACATAAGGCTATGCTTGCACTTGTTAATTCACTTAGATTCTGGAGTCCTGTCAACCCAGCAGGATGACCTGAGACGTTGCTTCTTGGCATCCATGCTCTCTGTCTGCATTGCTCTTATGTGCATTCACATCCCTAATGTGTCCAGATGATGCACAAGTCCTGCAATGCACGGTCTGGCTCGCTCAGTGGTCTGTGAGTAGAAACTGACTCGGAAGCATCCAGATCTGCTACTTAATTCATCCCAAGATCAAAGTAGGTCAAGGTACAAATATGCCTTGATAAAGTCAGGATTCACTTGAAGCTTATACTCCAGAGGGAGATAACCAAGGTGATTATTCTCTAATGTTGTCATAGTTCCTCTATGCCTTTCTGCCCGAATCTTCACAACATATTGATTCAGGTTTTGTCTGTGATGTTCTGTCCTCCTCATACTATGTATACAAAAAAGGGAGAGAGGTATTAGTACCCATGTTTCTTCTGCGGAGAGAAACATCAGCAGTCGTTCAGTGAACAGCGTTCACCTTCGTCAGGAATGGAAGAGCTAATATCAAACCACGGTCTTCCAGAGGCCTGTGCAGTAAAGTCCATAACAATCATTTAAAAAGTGCAGTTTTTCCTCTCTTTTGGAGTTATTAAATTGTTATTCCTTTTGTGCTTTTACCGGGAAATCCTCTGGAATATTGGAAAACTAGGTGGAATTATCTGATATGATTCCAAAATCCAATAAAGGAGCATAAAAAAAATGGCTGCTGGTGGGTGCAACAGCACGGGACGAGGGAGGATGGTTTAAGGTTCTTTTATAAGCTCAGTTTTCCTTAACGGGCCAGCGGGACTCCCTGTCTTCATTCCGAGTCTTCTTTCCTGGAGTGGATTAGAAGTGGCAATATTCTCTGTCACAGATATCTACCCTTCAGTTGCAGACCACAAGATGACTATCACAAAATCTGAAAATATGGCAGAGTTTTCTTTTTGGCTAAAATAAATCACTGCTAATGTGCAGACTCACATTAAATCCTAAAACGCAGGAACTGTTTTGGTTTCATGCCTGAACACAGCTGAGAAGCGATCGATATTCCACTTCTTACTCATGAACCACTTAATTTGCTGAAGATCAATAACAACTAAGAGCTGCTCTCGCAGACTGGCCTCATTGATATTTCACAAAATCACCCAATAAATTAAGGCTCAGCTCCAGATCTCTGCAGTTTGCTAAATACGATGCAGTAACAAAGAACAAACCGCATCGTGAGGATCTGACAGCAGATTTACCGGAGCAATTCCTAAGTGGTAAATCAAAGACTAATTTTTTCTGCTTTGAAAAGAAGCAACAATCAGGGCAACATAACCTTTGTACTTATTTAACAAGATAGAGATTTCTGCTCTCCATGTGAATGTATCTCACTTCAGTTGTATCTCTGTGCAAATTGTCTGGCGTCCTTGTCGATGTAAAGTTTCCTGCCTAACACAATTTAATAAATCTGAAAGATTTCCCACACTGCACTACACAGAGCAAGATATCTGGTAAAAAGAAAGAGTCATTTGTTCTCTAGGAAATACATTAGAATATTCTCTGTTAGCACGTCTCACTTCTCCAGGTTTATGATTTAACTCATTAGTTATGTTGCATGGTGAATCCCCTCTACGTTTACACACTTCTCAGATTAGAATAATTTTAATTATGTTTAGCAATCTGGCATTGAGAGAATTTGCCACTTTTACCACGTGTCAGGGGGAAATTATGTCTTCTTCCACTAAATGCTCCCCACATCTGCCTATGAAAGACCACAGAACCGTCTTTTGCCCTCCATCCCAAAAACAGCCTCCAGTTACCTGTTAATTATTCCTTTAATTTGGGAGTCTTTCTCCACTTGCTGTTGCCGTAGCCTCCTCTCGCTGTCCTCCAGGCGGTTTTGGTACTGGAGGAGGATCTTATTGGTCTGGTGCTCCTGCATTAGGAGCCTCCTCTCGTACTCCTCCAGCTTTCTGTGAGACATCAGTAGACGCTCCTTCAAAGAGTTGATTTCCTCCTCGTACTCTTTGACCTGAGGCGGCGACAGGAAACAGCTTAGTTTGACATGTTTAGAGGTTAACAGGGCACAAATGCAAACACATTGTGTACTTTTGAACCACCTTAAATTTGTTTGCGGTTTGTTTCTTGCATGCAGTCAGACTCAACTGAACCAGAGAGAAAAAGTAATAAAAGTTGAAATAAAAACTCTAAACCAAAAGTTTTGCTCCGCAGAAGCAACATATAAAATAAAGTGAGAAGAGTCAAGGCTTTGTAGAAATACAGTTTATGGAATGTAAAAATATAGTGGTGGGACCTGATTAATAATTTAAACTGAGTTCATTGCAGGGTATATAATTAATTCATCACAATTAAGTGAAACTGTATATCAAGAAGATATGTTTTCAAATCATGAACACTTTTCTGCTAAATTATTGAACAAATAAACATATAAACTCTACAACAAAGATATTTATGATTTCTAATGTGTTATTTAGGTTATTAAAACATCAGATTCATGCAAAGTGTTATTAAACCTATTCAGCTTCTACGAAAAAAATCCTTCTTTTGTAATATATGAGGATCTATGGCCACATGTTGCTTGTAATTCTGAATAAAATTAGTCAACAACACATACAACTTAGGCTCAGTTATGTTTATGACAGTGTTGATATTGTCTTCATTTGGTTTAGGAAAAGAGCCAGTGGTGTTAAAATGACTCCTACCCTGTCCATGCGGGACTCATCCATGCTTTTTGAATACTCCTTCAGCTTGAAATCCTCTCGGTCAATTCGTGAACTTTCTATGTCGGCCGACAGGTGAGGCATGTTGGAGACCCAGGCCACTGTTCGCTCGTTCGCTGGGGTCGGGGGGTTGAGGGTAGTGGGTGACTGGGAGCCCTGGAAAGACAGGAGAAAGGCTTAATATGGGACAAGACAAGAAGGCACAGAAAGACTTTTCACATGCATCGCTGCGAAAAAGAAACACAAGTATTTTTATCTATGCTCTGTGCAAATACCTTAGAACACTTGAAATAAGACAAAACTTGCAGATAACATTTCAGCCAAATATAGGAGCTTGTCTTAAGTCAATAATTCCTTAATATTGATAAAAAGTTCTACTGGCAGACTGTTTCACTTGTAACATGGGAAAAATGTCTTGCTATAAGTGAAATAATCGACCAGTGAAGCTAGTCATTTTTCATCTATATTAAGGAATGATTGATTAAAAACAAGCTTCTATATCTTGCTGAAGAGTTGCTTGTAAGTAAGATATCTGCATTATAAAACAGACCAGAAAAATTGGTAAGATTTGTGTTTTTGCAGTGAACGCTGAGGCAATTCAAAGTAATTTACAGAACTCAAGCAAAATACAAAACTACATAAATGTAATGAATGCATAAAAAAATAACCACTAAATTCAGAATAAGCTCTGAAGTGGTTGGAAATTGTTTTCATAACCACTAGGAAATTATTCAAAGTGTCTCTAGCTATTATATAAAACCCAAGCACAGACATCCTCCAGAGACAGCTGGTGAGAAGACATGATGACCCGGAGAAGACGAGACATAGAGAGTGTCCAGGTGTTACCTGTTTACTCATGGTGGGTTTTAAAAGGTGCTGTTGAGACTGCTGTGGTGACTGCTGAGTGCTCTGACTGGTGGTCCCTTGTGGACTCCCGCTTTCCCTGACAGAGCTCTGCTGGTGGGGAAGACCCGGGGCAGTGTTGTCTTTGACCGATAGCTGCCGGGGCCCGTGCTGCCTGCCGCCGTAGCCGGACTCTGGAGACTGGAGGAGGTTCCCGCTCTGTGGACGGCTTTTACCAGAGGCGGCCGGCGCGGCGGCCGCACTGACGGATAGCTGGTGGGAAGTCTGGGACTTGACGCGTTGGCTGGGAGGCGGAGCGACAGAGCTCTGCCGCATGGGTTGAACCGTGGAGGGAGGAGTGGTGGCCAGGGAGGAGTGGGACGTTCCAGTCTGGGAGGCCATGCCCATCATTTCATGTTGCTGTTGGAGGTTATCCTTGGAAAGAAAACAAGTTTTTATATTTTACAGCCCACTTGTTTTAACAATGCAAAAACACCAAATTGTTGCCAAGTATTTTTATTCTAGTTTCTAGTTCAAGAATCTTACTAGACTAAACTTGTTTCAAGTAAATAATTCTTTAATATTGATGAAAAAGTACCTGTTGCTCTGAGAGATTATTTATTTCATGTAATAAGTGGAATAATCTGAAAATGCAACAAGTACGTTTTCATCAATATTTAGGAATTTTTGATATAAAAAGGTTCATATGTCTTGCAGAAAACTTGCATGCAAGTTAGTTTAATCTTACTTCAAATGCAAAAAAAACACCTGCAGTAGAAACTAGAATAAAAATAAAAACAATTTTTGTTTTTGCACTGAAGGACTCAAATTTAACTAAGCACTTTAGTCATAATTTTAGTTTAGTGTGATTTTAAAATTGACATATCTTGGCTTTTCTGATGCCTTGTAAAAAATATAGACTTTGTATGCACACAAAAAATTTACTATTAGAACTACACAATCATAATAGTAATTCATCCAAGCTGTACAAAAAAATATCATCTTTTTTTCTACCCAGAACTGCTCAGGTGGTTGTTTCTGCTTCACCTGGTTCAAATTCTGTAAAAATAAAAAATAAAAAATGTCCTATAAAGCATCCCTTGCTATCAGTTTATTGACCAATTAATCTAAAAATGAACCAACAGATCAACTCTAAACTGTAGCGATGTAGAGTTCAGCAGAAAGGGGTGAGATTTCACATGTTGATGTTAGATGTATTTTTTTAGCTTCAGCTTCATGAATTCAGGCCTCCTGCTCTTTTGAAAACATTGCTCCTCTATTAACCTTTTGACAACATTTGCACCAGCATTGCACTGGGAAGTAGCTCCTGTAATGAGCTCAGCTGATGTGCAGCTCTACCAGGTGTTTGCTAATTGCTTCTGGCTAGTCTGAAGGAGCTGAGTGGGGGGAGTCATGGCTGCTCTGTCAGGCAGAAGCTCAGAAGCTGCAGCTCTGAGGAGGAGCTGCATCTCAAATGCAGAGCTGGGTCCACCCACAAGACGTTTTGCACAGCTGAATGGTTGCCATGGAGATTAAGGGATTTCTCAGACATGCATGAAAAAGTCAAGGCAGCACTCCAGGCATGATTTTGATCAGGAAATAACATTACAACATGATGTAAAGATCAAAAAAGTACATTTCTTATAATGTTTAATGTTTAAGTTCTAAGATAATAGAAAATAAGCGTAAGTAGTTAAAGGAATAATCTACCCAATGTGATAATTGTTTTGATCAGATTAATCAATTGCCAAAATATTTAAGAGAATTATTAAAACAACTGTTAGCAGTGGCCTTGATGGCACTCTTACACAATGTCACCAGACATCTAAAAACACTGATTAAAGGACTTTTACCTGCATATGCATGGAGATTTGCCTGCGTCCGTAGTCAGCCCTGCTGTAGTCGTCACTGTAGCTGTGCGAGTGGATTATGCTGGGCTGGCCCAGGTGACCATCCCGGGTCCTGAGCGTGGACAGATCCTCACTGCGAGAGAACCCCCCATGGGCGAACTGTGGGATGTAGGCCTGATGAGAGGGCTCGGGGTCAGGGGCCAGGAGCAGGGGCGCTGGGGGCTGAGCTCGGCTGTGCTGGTGATGGAGCTGTTGTTGTGGCCCGTCAGCCGTCGCCAGATGAAAGAGAGGATTCTGGAAGGAAAGCGGGTAGCGCATGGCGGCGGCCTGGTGTTGCTGCTGCTGGGATAGCGAGTCGGTGGTGGTGCCCATCTGGCTCAGCTGGCTCAGCCGGAGGCCGCCTGACATGCTGGAGCCGCCGGAGCCAGCTGACAACCTCCCACCGGCCCGCAGCTGGCTGCTCAGGCCCGACCCCAGGCCGCCACCGCCTCCGCTGCTCAGCCCACCGAAGCTGCCCATACCGGCGATGGAGGCCTGGGAGGAGTTGAGCATGTCCACCGACTGCAGGTTAGACACGCTGTTCATTCGGGAATCCTGGAGGTCCATCATAGATATGCTTTTATTTACACTGACACCCTAAATAGTAAGGGATATGAGAGGCTAATGCGGCCCCTGATAATAAATGTTGGGTGGGCACGGATGACATGGGTGAGGGTGGTGCGGGTGTTTTTACCACAAGGTCTGTCAGGGAATCGGAATGCCTGAAAGTATTTCCCAGGAAATACCGCTAGGATGAGTTGCATGGTGAATCAGTGGGAAAAAAGAAAATGTCATGATAAACTAGAGCCTCAGTGACACCATGGCAGACTCTGTCAAGTATGACCAACATGCATGTCATACTAACCTCACTAACCAGAGAGAGAAACTAGCGGATGGGATGATGATTCCCCTGGTTCAGCCTGACCAGACTCACCTTAGCGTCTGGTTCCGTGATGTCCGAGCTGCTTGTGCAGTAGGCCGGGCTGGAGCGGGCCAGGGGCGGCCGCGAAACGTAGAACATGTCTTTGGAGGCTCGATGAGGGTGATCGCGGTCCTGAAAGCTCAGCTGGGCGCGAGATGGCATGACCCCTCCGGTGGAAGTAGGGGAAGGCAAACGAGTGATGTCTATGGAGCTGGACAACAAGAGGCAGCAAAGACAAATTTGTATTTAATAGTGTACAGGAAATATTCATTCAACACCTGGAGAGAATATGGAATCAGTTGACAGACTGCCACCAAATGAACTTTAGACTGATGGAGAAAATGGCCACTGGTTCTGATCTGAACCTTTATCAGCAGCCAAGGTCCAATTTACTGCAAAAACCTTCCATAAAAGCCTAGAGCAGTGGTTCTTAACCTCTTTTGAGGTACCAAACCCACCAGTTTCATAGGCGCATTCACTGAACCCTTCTGTAGTGAAAAATAAAATATGATTCCCCTGCCCCCCCCAAATTCAGGACACCAAGATCACTAAGTCTTCTAAAAAGGTAGAGTCTCTGAGAAGAGTTCTTCAAAATATAGTCAGTATTTTCAGCAAAGTTGAGTTGACTGTCCAGGAACAACCCAAGGTATTTAAAATGTGCCACAGTTTCAACAGGTTGGCCATCGAGAGAAACTGGAACCACTTTAAGGTTTAGATCATTTAATTAGCTCTACTTTCTTAAGAGAATGAAAAATTAATAATAAATAATAAAGACTTTGCGTTATTCTGATTTAGTAATGTAATTATGTTACTTGTGTTACCACCCCATGCCACTAGAGGCAGTACCAACCCCGAAAAGATGCGACTAAGGAGCAGATTTAGAGAATTTGGTAAAAACTGTGAACTTGCTTTGCCTCGGCAGCACTGATTGGTTAAGCAATGTAACGTGATCCTCTGCAGCAAGCGATGGCAAAGCGCGGCGTCATCACGACTTTACACAAGTGTGTCTTTACCTCCGCGGCAGAGGCTCCGCCGAACCCCTGAGACCGACTCATCGAACCCCTGGGGTTCGATTGAACCCAGGTTAAGAACCACTGGCCTAGAGCCTGTATGAATAAGCAACATAACGTAACATCAAATCATAAACATTATGCTCCTTTATTTACTGTCTGAAGATTGCTGAAGTCACTGATCCTCCTGAAAGTGACTGGAACAACTAGAAGATTCTAAAGTGCAGCTTTTCTTTTGATAATGTTCCTACCTGTTTAAGTCCCTCATCATGAGATTCTGGAACTCTGACGAGATTCCTCGGTTAAAGCTTGGTCGAGACAGCAGCCTGTCCGACTGTCTGTCCTGCACCCGGTCCGTCTGGTGGCTCGGCTGCCTCTGGAGGTGAGGGTTACGCAACGCCATGCTGATGTCATTCAGGAGGCGGGGCAAAGGGCCCAGCTTGATGATGGCATCCTGTGGTCAGCAGGGAAATAAAACTTCAGAAAGTCGAAGAAGCTTTTCTGAAAAGCTGCGGCTTATTAATTTACAAAAGAATCAACAGTCATATGGAGAAACAAACATTTTCTTTGTACTTCTTATTCATCCATTTATTCATGTTTTGTACAAAACTGGGAAGTTTACCAAGTAAATACAGGCCTGGTATCGCCAATACCAATAGTTGAATAATTTGATGATTCAGTTTCAGCTAGTTGATGATGGTTTTGGAAGACACAGGACAAAAACACTAGGCAAATAAAAGTCTTTTTTATTAACGAACCACGATAAAAAACAATGTAGCAGAATAGAAATAAGATAATTCCCTAATTAACTTCTACTGGATACAATTGTTTATTAAAAGGAGTGAGTCTGTGTCATCTGCATATAAACTAAATAGGATTCATATTTTCCTTCAATACTTAATATTCAATCATATATATCAGGTTTGAGGTATTTAATTTTACATAAATGTATATTTTTGAGTCCCAGGAAGATTTTTTAGCTGCCTGAATAGATTATAATAAAGGTCCAGATTGTATTTGAAACACAGCAGACGCTTTGAGCGCAAATACTTCAAAGGAATACAATCTTGCTCTGAAAATGTAAGAGCTTGATGTTTGAGATATTAACTTCAGTTCACATCGGTAGGATGATCTGGCTTCACCTTGCTGAGCTGAGCCATAACTTCCCACAGGAGGCTGTGCAGGATGGACAGCTCCCTGCCCAGGTCGATGTATCCCTCAAAGCCGCCTGCGTTGCTGACGCTGTCCAGGTTGGAGATCTCATACAGGAACTGCTGCATGGAGCCCCACTCCATCTCTAAAAACTCATTCATGAAACACATGTACTCCTCCTTATTGCCAAACCTGCAGGAGGAGCAGAAACAGAAAGCAGAGTGAAATCATACAAGATTTAATGAATAAATGATGTAAAACTGGATTTTAGGTTCTTTTTCTTGGAGTCATAACTTCTTGGATTTAATCTTCTGAGCTCTTCTGGCAGGTCATATGAGAATTCAAGTTTGGGTTTATACTCAATGTTGGGTGAAATAATTTAACTTAATTAAAAGTAGGCTACTTTTGGAGACCACAGCAAAGAATAATTATACAAAATAAATGTAATTTGTTCAATTCTAAGTCAGGCCTCCCTTTGCTTTAGCGAGTCACAGTAAGCAGTTAATCGCAAGATAAATTAAAATCAGCTCAATAATTTCCATTCTGATGATTAATATTATTTGAAAGGCAATTTTGTTTACAAATTCTTCATAATCCATTTTTTTATGGCTTTGCTTGTGTGTGGTTTTAATTTCCATTTTATTTATTGGTTTTGGCTGTTGTGTTTTATTTTGGATAATTAAAATTTCTTCCAGTTGCAGTTTGTTCTTTGCAAAAGTTTACTGATCTTTGACAGCATGAACTTAAATTAATACGTCATAATCAATTTATTATGTGAAAATGTTCTCCAAAATAGAACATTAATGTTTATCGCAATAATTACCGGGACAATTTATTGTATCTTGCTATCGTGACAAGCCTAGTCTGAACTCAGGGTTGTGTTTTCCCAGGGTTGTGTAATTTCCTAATTATTCATTATATTAAGTGTATAGGTGTGTATCTATTACATATCAGATCACATCTATGACAAGATTTAGGTAATTAAAAGTTCACATTTTCTTTGGAAACTGAAGCAGTACTGACTTGGAGAAGTTTGCGAGGTTCTGCACTACTTTAGCGATAAGAGTGAGCGTGCGTGACGTCTGCTCGTCGGGATACTCCTGGGTGAGATTGAAGAGTGACGGGGACATGATGGCGGGACACAGGAAGCGCAGGAAGAGCGACCCGCTGATGAGGCGGTCAGCGATGTCTTCCCGACCCCTCTCGGCACAACGCACTCGCCAGGACGCAAAAACCTCCTTTAGCTCACGGGGGAAAACACTGTGAGGACACAACGTGCATCTCAGAATCAAACAGCAACATCATGGCTCCTCGGCTCGCGAGGAGAAAGAAAATCTGCAGGCCCATCAACCTTTATAAATAACTTTGTTTATTTCTGCAGTAATTAGGAGCTTACCAATGGGAATTAACGATTTTGCAGAGAGCCAGTTCGCAGCACATTCGAAGATTGGCTTGGTGGTCTGGTAGCACAGAGGGTGGTATTCTCATAGGGTCCACTTCGCAATTTTCCTCTGACTCATACAAGGCCCTTATGAACTCCCCTGCAGATGACATTTAATTTGTAACAAGTCCAGAGTTATTATTTTAAATAACAGCATCAACCAATGCTCAAGTGTTACAGAAAATAAATCAGAAATTAAACATTTCTGCAACCCAACTCTTTGGAAAAGTAAAATGCTCGTTTTACAATGCTCATACGTTAGTGTCAAGATAATAACTGACACAAAACAGACACAGTTCACCATTAGGCACAAAGTCGACCTGATGTAGATCTTACATTTGGGTTTGGCTAACATGTGTATTAATCTGTATATTAAACGTGTAGATGTAAATTAGGTGTTTTACTCAATGTTCCCCGACGTTTCAGCTGTTCCTGGTTTGTTAGCCGTCGGGTTGAGTGTGTGTGGTTTTCCAGTTTATCCATGGGTTAAATGCCGAGGTCACAGTTCTTTGCATAAACCAGGCTTGGGGAAAATCTACTTATTATGTATCACATGATTCAACTGAGGCAGAAATGATGCCCACCCATGAATCAGATTTACTCATCAAATCAGTTTATGCTCCTGATGTTTGGGAGAGATGAACAGATTTGGGGTTTAGCAGGAGAATTGTGCTCATGCTGCCAGAGCTTTCTCTAAACAGCTTAACTTTAAAAATTAGAAAACGATCACAGAATAATTCAGGACGACAGAAGATGCACCATGGCTGTTCAGAGGGCAGAAGGCCTGAACTTTACTGCTGTCAAGGAAGATCTGGCCTCAAAAACAACAATAAGACTTGGATTTTCCACCTCAGTTCTTTTAGATTTATTTGCTCTTCTTCTACCATTTTATTAGTCATTTCCCACGATTCTGGGAAATTTAAGCTGCTTTCACGCAGCAAGCAAATGTGACCCAGATCTGCTTTTTTTTGCCCATGTGCAACTTTTTTACAGCACTCTACTTCTTCTGTGCATGCGGGTTGCTTTGGAGATGTAAACTGTTCGTTTCATTCAAAAGTCTAATTAGTAACATGCAAAAAAAAAAAAAAAAACTGATTTCAGCAAAAAACTGCTTTTTGAATGTAGCCTAAATTTTTCTATCTTCTCATATCTGCTTCATGTTATTAAACAACATCCAATGTGTTAGACAAATAGTGAAGGTTTATGTTATCAGAACTAAAAAGGACATGAGAAACCTCTCAAAACGTCTTTGACTTTATTTTGAAATTTTGGGTTTTATATATTTAGGAATTATCTTTGACTTTTGCTGATATTATTTTTTGTTTTTCTCATTACTGAATGTTTCCTCTTTACACAAAGAAACTTCATCAAGACTTATAACAAACAGGTTTTTTAAAGGTAGGTTAATAGTGAAGGTTTCTTTTATTGTCTGCAATGTCCAAAATATGAATAAATAAAATTCAGATAAACCTGAATGATTTGAAAGAAAGAAAAAAAGTCATTTCATACAAATCTATTCAGACTGAAAATGATTGATGTTCCCTCAGTAATACTGACAGATATTTCTGATTGTTTTTATTTTTATGGCTGTAAAAATTAAACCAAGAAACACGTTTTAGCTTATCTGAGCAAAGAGCATTCAAAGATCATTTTTCAGTTATGATTTGTAAAATGAATCGACTCACCAATAGCATCCTTGAGGTACTTATGTCCGATCAGTTTGAGGTACTCTTCTATGGCTTTGGTGGCCAGAGTGTTCTCTCTGAATATAAGGTGTTCTCGGTCGATAAATCTGTCCACCTCACACATGGCCATGTCGGACAGGAAGTCCTGCAGACACAGGAGGGCTGCAGTCAACTGTTGCACCTCAATCTGATTCTGAGCTTCCTGCAAACGGTGGTGGCCCTTACCTTCGCCTTCCCTGTGCTTTGCAGGATATGCACCAAAGCACAGGCCACTTCCTCTTTGCTCTTCACGCTCAGCACAGGCTCCAGCACGGCGCACAGGGTGCGGTAGTTGTTGGTGACGTACTCGGCGAACTCCTTGTACAGCTCCATGGGCAGGATGTTCATGGTTTGGAAGCGGGATTTGAGGCGAAGCGAGGCGTTGATAATCTTCCCTCCTCCGACTCCGGCTCCCTTTGTGAGAACGCTGGGCTGGATGACTGGGTACCATTGCTCCACAAACTGCCGCCCGGTGATGCTCGAGATGGGGATGCTGACCAATCCTAAGTATGTGCTCTTTTCCTTCAAGATACACAGAAAAGATACTCATAAGCTGTATCGGTTGAGATGAAGGGAAAAAATAAACACCAAACTGGAAAAGAATTGTGATTGTAACTTATAATTTATATAATTACAAAACTGACTGGGATTTTTAATTTAGCATTTTACTATCTGGTGTTTAATAGTAGTTCTGTTTGTGAAATTACACAGTAATTTAGGTTATTTAGCCCAATTTATTATAATTCATAAATATTTAGTTCACAAATTAAATACCTAACTTCAAACTAAATATTAAACATTGAAAGTAAATACTTAATATTTCGTTTCCAAATAAATATTTTGACTGAAGCTAAATATTCTTCCAGCAAGCCAAATATTTAGCTCCAAATTGGTTAAATCAGTTTGCTGATTTAAAATAAATATTTAGTTTGAAGATAATACTTATTTTGCAAGGTAATTATTTAGTCTAGCTTAATTATTTAGTCTAGCTTGCTGTCTACAAATTTAGTATAAATATTTGAAGATAAATATTTAGCTTCAAAATATTTTCAAGACAAATATTTAGCTAGCAAATCAAACATTTGCTGTTTGATTTGCTAGCTTGCTAAATATTCGATAAGCAAGTTTAGCTTCAGAGTAAATATTTAGTTTGGAACTAATTTTTTTCATTGAATTTAAATATTTAGCTAACATTTTAGTTTAACTGGACATTAGCTTTGAATTTAAACACTTAACTTGCTAACTTTATTTAGAGTTTGCAGACTAAATATTTAGTTTGGAGCAAAATATCTAGTGTAAAGCTAAACATCTAACTTATTTATCCTGCTAAATAGATATTTGATGTGTATTTAAATAATGATCATCATTACCTCTATTAAAAACACATTCATTCAAAATTTTCTTTGTAAAATTAATAAAAATATTTAGTTTGCTAACTAAATTGTCCTCCACCCTGCTAGGATCGGTGCGTCACCTTCCGTCTCTTCTTGTCCGTCTCCTTGTACAGATGAAGGCGAAGGTTGCGGACGGCCGGCAGGTTGTTGAACTCAAAGTGTTCTCCCCAGAAGACGGTGTCGGTGCGGGGCTTGCTGGTGGTGCGGGCGTACAGCATGTCGTCCAGGCACAGCTCGCAGTAGTAGCGCTTCTTAGCCGGGAGCTCGCGGGCTTCGATTATCCACAGTTTCAGCACATTGTCCACCCTCCGGCTGTTGTCCTGCATGAAGATGAAACCAGCTCAAACACAGTTTATAGCACTTAAATCCAGGCTTTTAAAAAAATCTTTGCAGAGAGACGACACAATGTCGGGAGAAAGATACGAAAATGCAACAAAACATGTCAAGGACAGAGAAGAGGAGACGGAGAGGGTGAATAATGGGCAGCAGCAGGTCATCCTGCAGAGGAGAGAAATGACGGATTTGTCTTGAAGTTGGAAAGCAGCTTTAAATTCATCACACAGAGGCATTAAAACTGCATGATAGACACCCAAAAGACAAATGACAAAAAAAACCTAAAAATCCTGCATTTCATCTGTGCAACAAAGACACAAAGACATAATTCTGCTTCTGTGGTGAGTTCTTATCATGATCACAAAGCGTGTTTTATATTTGACAACTCCTGCTGCAGGAGAGAGGGGCCTGCTGGTTGCTGAATCGCTGTCGTTAGCCTCACACTATTCAGCATCTCATTTTAAACCCGACACTTGCCATGATCTTCATAACCAACGGGTTTTGTCCTCTTTTATCTCTGGTGTCAAACGAGAGGCATCGTTATTTCCAAACCCGTGACTTTGAATGTATTTGGGCATCTGGTGTCTCAGTTTGCCAGAGCAGTGAAACCAGTATGTGAGCTGGTTCTCAGCCTTGAAATCCCCACGTGGCTTCAGTCTTTCTCTTTTATCTCTGATGTGACTACTAAAACATGGCTGCTTAAGAGAAAAAAGGACTTCCAAAGTGAATCAAAGTCAGGTACGTTAAAAACAATGATGGCAATCCTTCGCTCTGCTGGTACGTCTGGCCTGAAATACATGAGTCTTAATGTTCAGGCGTAGGAGGGGAGAGATTTATCTGCGAAAACATCCGTTAGGGATCCTCAGAGCGCCGTGACTCAGCCAGGACCCCTGCGGCCCGAGCATCTGGACGGAGAGCATCCAGCTCGCGTGATGTTTCATCTCAGACGGCTTTAATTTGTCTCCAGTCCCTGGATGCTATCAAAGCCGCATGTCTCACGTGTCTGCTCACTTTTAATAACCGACAGGAGGAAGAACAGGACGATTTCGCACAACTATCAGATCCGCAGGGAAATTATTGATATTACTTGGTGCTGAGATTAGTTCAATTAAAGATGTGAGGATGAAAATATGTTCTCACTGCACGGGGAGAACTTCATGTCAGAGCTGCAAAAATATGCAGTTTGTGCTCAGAACAATGATTGAGTATTTTGCTTTGATTTGATGTTTGATCCAGTTGAGCAGCTACTGAGGTGCAAACTTTGGAGATCTCAGAATTAGATCTAACACCTCCTGATTAAGGGGGATAAAGTAAAAATCACAATTGTTCTTCGGAGTCTGAAGTCACATCAATTTCTTGAAAGTGGTCATGATCAAGTTTTGCTACATGCTTTTCAGGTTTTCTTTGGATTTTGGCTGCTTTCTCCTTTACCACCTGCAGACAAACTACTAAAAAAAAGTCCTGGCATAAGATACATCACCCATAAGATGCACTGTCAGTTTTCAGCTGAGATTTCTCTGGAGGTCACCTTGCTGGAGCTAAAATCTTGTTGTCTCTCTGTTAGACTGCGTTATCTTTGAGGTTTTTCACAAATTCATTGCAAGAAATTCAAACAATTTTACTATTGTGACAGACTGCTGACAATAAGATGCCTAAAGATTCAGATGAGTCAATTTCTTTCATAAAATGTTAAAAGATTAGATATTTGACTTTATCTTCCCAAATCCTGCTGAGATTCAGTATTAAATTTGCCCCAGATGATCCAGGCCAACCTCACCTGGTAACAAAAGTCCATCCTGAAGAATCCCAGTGACCAGAAACACAGAGCAGCATGTCGGCTGAGCAACAACCAGGACACAACAGGTCTGCTGATGTTTCTGCTGAGATTCATCTGAGTCGCATTTTTAACAAAACTCAGAACCAAAGCACAAAATCACATCGTTTAGAACCACAAAAACCCACAAAAACAACTAATAGTGCACTTATTCAATTAACAATTGAATTTATAATATAACAATGAAAATAAACTACACACTACAGAGGAAATCACTCCTCTATACTCTACCCTGTCATCCTCAGATCAGTAAAATCCTGATTTATGAGAGAACTGAATTTTTCCTTTCTACTGGACTTCAACAAAAATGTTTTTCACTATTTTTAGCAGAGACAAACCCTAATGTCAGAGTTTGATCATTTTATGTGAATACGTCCGTTTAGGGGCAATAATTCCTTGATATTGATGAAAAATATCTGTTTTTAATCAATACTAATAATTAGTTAGTTAGATTATTTCGCTACAAGACCCAGATGTTGTAAGTTAGTTTTGTCTTATTTCAAGTGTACTGAGATATTTGCACTGGAAACTAGATCAAAATTACTGGGTAATATTTTGCCAAGTAAGATTTTTGCAGTGCTGTGCAATCAATTTCTTAAGTCCTCAAGAAGCTAGAACCGCTTAACCAGGTGAAGATCCCCGTCAGGAAAGCTTTCGACGGCGCCGGTTCATTCATGAGGCCCACAGAGCCGTGAAAAACTCCTGGACTCAGTCATGTTGGCTTGTTTTCACTCCTCTCCTCTCAGCTGCCCAGTATCAGCGAGCATCAGCTTTCACAGACATGCTGAGCTGGTGCACATCGACCTGCTGCGCACAAGTTACCCAAATCACATTACCCGATTAGTGGGTTTTCAAAAACAGCAACCGGGACCCTCCGCCCTGAAACATTACCCCGTGAGGCTTTAACACTTCGCTTGCAGACGCCACTAAATTGCTCGACACAGACACACACAGACATGGGGATGGAGTTCACACAGAGAAATGAAGCGGTGCGCTCTTATTGGAAAACAAACAACAACAACAGGAGACGGGGAGGAGAGAGAGAGACACACAGACACAGGGATCATCCGCATCCCTTTCTCTCCCCTCACCTTGTTGGGCTTGACAGCTCTCTGCAGGTTCTCGATCCATTTGTCTCTCTCTGCGGCTGAGCGACACGCAAAGCACTTGGTTCCTGACGCCGTTGTCACCTGAGGTTATAGCCAATGGTACCACAGCCATCAGTCACTATGGAGACAGCAACTAAGGCGCCAAAACAATGTCTCAACCTCGACTTTTATCAGTTTCCACTAATAAAAAGTGATGGAAAACTTTACAAAACCAATGCAAATTTCATAACCTTGATCATCAGACTCTTATTTTGTTTTTGTCAGATTCTGTTTCCCAGCACTAGAAGTGGGAGTGTGCCATTGGTCGACCATCGTGCAGCTCAGCTCTCACCTCAAAACAGTACTCCTGTCCCAGGATGCTGGAGTGGACGGGTTTGATGATGGCGTCCTCGTCCAGTGTGAGGTCCAGCGCCTCGGCAGCGCTGCTGGGAGACAGCAGGGACTCATGGGAGTGGGACTCTTTGAAGCTCTGCATCAAACGGGTCCTGGGAGACAGATAGTCAGTCAGATGTGGGAGCGGAGCGGGAAGAAGGGGAGGAGGTCATTTCATCACGGTTTGGCCCTTCATGTCAGCATCTATATGTTAATTCTAACATTAAAAACACATTTCGTTCTTTTTATCTTACTGGTATTGAATCAAAGAACCACAGAACCAGTTTATAGATGGAAACCAGCTCATAATTTTCCAAATAATCCATTAGGATTGGAGGTAGGACATGCAGATATTCCTTTTAAACCAAATACAACATTTACATACTTCTGCATTTCAAACGGGATGGGATGTGAATGAGGTTGATAATGTAAAAGCTCTTTAGATTCAAACATGCTTTCATGTTATTTTTCATTCATATTAAATTCAATTCAGCAATACTTATTAATATTAAAGTGGCAGAAGTTCCCTTTATCTCGAAAATAAAATATATATAAATAAAATTTTATTTGACTATCAATGCAATATAGCATAGAATAAATGCAGACAAAACAAGAATCATGTTTAATATAAACCAGTTTGAATAATTTATGTATTATAATCTTCAACTGCTGTAAGAGATTGAGATAAAAAGAAACTATGAATAAGCCTAAAACAAGAAATTATTTGCCTTGAGGTGACAAGATATAAATAAACTTAATTGACTTGAATTTTTTATTTAAAATAAAATGTAAAATAAAACTCTAAACTAGAGTTTTATTTTTGGAGAGAAATGTAAATCTAATTTTAATTTAATTATAAACAGGCTTCAAAAGATTCTTAATCAGACTATAAAATGCATTTTTAAAGAAAAGTTCTTCAGTGGTGTCCCATTTCTATTCTTTATAATCTTTTTTTAAGCTGTTGGGATGAAATCACATTAAAAGTTTTCTTGAAGTCAAAACTTTGAAGTGCAAAGTGTGACGTTTCTGGCAATGAAATGCAACATGGCTGCTTTGTGTTTAAAAAACAAGAATAAAATGACAACAATATGATTTAACAGCTTCTATAATCAACTTCAGCAGAAACACCTTAAAAACTGTTTCATTCTCTCACATTTCTAAAGAAATTTGGTTTGCAAACATTTGTTTCTGCTAAGATCATTTTCCCTCCACCACATTTCAACCAGGTTGGGCCTTTTTCAGCCTTTCTATTGTGCATGTCCTGTTTGGAATTTCTGTCCAGTTTGGTCTCACATTTAAGTTTAGAATATTTTGGTATTCAGAAGATTTCATGATCTTCTCAATGACTGCGGGATGCTGAGATTCTGTGGCTTTGCCACCATCCTAAATCATTATTTCTACCACCAGGCCTCACAGCTGGCATCAGGTGTTTGAGCTGATATGATGTTAGAGTTTTTTAAACATCGTACTGTGCATTACATCAAAACGTTTCTACTTGAACCCAAGACATAATTCCAGAAATGTTATAGTTCTTACAGATGCAAGTTTTCAAAATGTAAGTAGTTCTGCCACATTGTTTTAGAGAGAAGATGGAAACAGGATACACTTCTTCAGTCTTTTGTCTCTAACTTCATAATTTTACATGCTAACTAAGCCGTGTGGAGCCTGCATCAAGCTTTTGGTTATTTTGTTTTAAATATGCTGGGACTTTCCTAAGAATCAATAAAAATGTTTTCCACATATGAATAACCATTCTTCTAGTACAACCAAGAACTTAACAGTTTTAAGATGACTCTACACTCTACTAGGTTTTAGAGCAGCAAAACACCAAAGCTCCTGCTTTTACTGCAGTGCTCAACTAATGATGATCATTTTATTTAATTAGCTACGCCTCCGTGTTGTTTTCTTTCTTGACTCCAATAAAGGATGGATTCATTTCTTTGAAAAACTAATGCATAACAGAAACATTTAAACCCTCTCTTCATAATTCAAAATAACACATTGAGTCATAATGAAGAAAGAACTCCAGAAGTTATGAAAATTGACTTTTGCCATAAATATTGTGTCAAATGACTGAGAACAACTTTTTATCACTCGTACATTTGCTGCTTTGCTTGCACAGCTGTGTTGAGATAATGCATAGATTATCACCAAAATGGGGTTTATGAAGTGAAAATCTGCTTCACCAGGTAGCTGCAGGCTGTGCAGAAAGAAACAAGGTCCAGTGATTAGCTTTACTAGCTAAAATCAAAGGAATATCCTGCAGAAAATACACTCTTATGCTGTCACTTTATGTTATGCCATAACTCTCTCACAGATATTTAAATTTTTCTTCTACAGTTTGTTATGCTCTAGAGAGAATGTACATTAAAATGATTTCTAGGAAAGAAAATCAGTCCTCTGACATATTTATGCAAACATTTCACAGTAACAAACACTCACCACTGCTCATTGTGCTCACCTTTACTATAGTACACACATGCACACAGAAGCAGCTGATAGTCATATATCCATTACGACAGATAAATGATGACACGATAAATCTAACCAGAGAGTGAGGAGCGCTGGTCAGGAGCAAGGAAACCCCCACAGAAGAAGAAGAAAAAAACAAGGATGGAGATGAAGAAAACCTAAATCCTCGGCTCTGCGCTCACTTTTCCCACGATTGCCTGAGCCTAAACCCAATCATAACGTTCATCACCGGAGCACTGATCGCACAGGGAACCGGGGCGAGAGAGAGGCTCATGGAGAGAGGGAGAGATAAAAATAGACCTAAAAGAATGAGTCAGATTGAAGGGAGGACAGAGAGAGCAGAGAAAGACTGGAGGAAGTCATGACAAAATGTGAGAGCGAATGGGGGGTTGGAGGTAAAGACGACCTCTCAGTGGGAAATTAAGTTCATTATGTAAACACTGGATTCTTCAGAGAGGAAGATATGGGAGTATGGAGAGTCTGAAAGGAAGAAGAGTGAAGAGGAGGATGCGTGCGGATTGGGGAGCATGAAGGGATTGGGGAGACAGCAGGAGAGCTGGAGGAAACCGGAGGACTGAGCCAGCTCTCAGCAGAGACACTTCAAAACAGAGAATATGTCTTCAAATACCTGCAACACGTCAGATCAGGTGGAGAAAAACTCAGCAAGCAAGAAGACAACACAACATGATTACCACAACGAATACCGACTCAAACATTCTGCAAGTTTAATTTCATGAATTAAGGATGCGTAACTTTTGTCTCAGTGTCTGAAGTGTTGGCCAAATGCAAAACGACATTTGATGACGTGGATAAGATTGAGGGATAAGATTGGCTTACATGCAAGGATCAGCCGATCATCGATTTCCCAAAATTAAAGAAATCAATCCTGATAACCAGCTGGCTGATAAATTGGTTTACTCTTATGAAATACTGTGAAGTGTAGGGGAAAGTACATACATTTTATCAATTCATTAACAGTGTTTGTTATTTGCAAGTTGTCCAATAGTTATCCGCTAAAATATATTCATAAAATAGGTGAATTGGAGCCAAGCAAACAGTTTCCTAAGGTCTTCATCAACGCAGACAGGGTGTCAACATTTTGGATTAAACTGGCCTAATGTGCAAGAAGTTGCTGCTGGGAATATTGCTGCTGAAAGAAAACTATAACAAAGAAAACTTCAGAACAAAAAGTGGGTCAAAGTTCAGAACTTTCCAGATATTAACCCCTCTGAGAATCACTGGTTGGACCTCAAAAAGCAAAATGAATACTATTTTTAAAAAAATTCAAAAAGTCTTCAAAAAAGTCCCCGTTTTGGACTTCAGGGAAAAGAATGTAACCTAAAACAAAAAGACGCAAATCCTCCCCTGGTAATTCAGAATGAAACATTGAATTATAATGAGAAAAATGTCCAGAAGTTGTGAAAATGGATTTTTGAAATAAATACTGTGACAAGGAGCTCATTTTACCAAGAATTAGTCCGTTTTGTTCCCTCAGTGGCTTTCTGGGGGAATAAATCAAGCTGAAAAGTGCCTTGGCAGATCCTGGTTTTACAGCTGGAGCTCTCAGTTGAGTTCACTTTTGGCCTCAAGTTTGACTCCAAATGTAAAATTATCATCTGGCGTTTGATTGAGTCATATAGCAACTTACAGACTTTGAGCTTTTATTTATTCATTTTTATCTGAATGTGGGTGGTTTAGGTTAGACAAAAAAAAAAATCTAAAATCAAATAAAAACAAAAAACAAAAAAAAAAAACATATTTCTCTGTAGTCATTGGTAGGCATCTAGTCCAGCAAAATTAAATTCATGTTCCCTGAGCTGCTGAGGAATCTGCTGTTCGTCTGTCCAGGATCCAGATTAGGTGTAATGAAGCAAATCTCCCACTAACTCATTTCCTTCTGTACAGCCAGGATTATGGCTGACTGCTGGTTACCATGGAGAGAGTTCCTTCATCGCGCTGACTGAGAAACAGTGATGATTTCAGCTGAAAGTGACACTGAAGTGAGAGTGAAAAGTGAATTTATTTTCTCATTAAAGATGCAACCAGACTCATCTGCTCTCTCATACCAGAAGACGACACTTCAGGGATTATTGGCTCATATACATACAATATATGTTAGAGAATCGGAATTGGCAGACCCATGAGGGCTGTCACCCATACCAATCAGGTATTTATTATTTTTTTAATCATAAGCACTACTGGTTACATCATGTGGGAAAAGGAACCATGAATTCACCTTAATTTAGACAAAAACCTGTTTTTAATAACTTTTCCCAAGAAGAAAACTAAACAAAACAGGCATTGTGCAAATTGAACAGCTATCAATAATACTATCTTTAACAAACTGATAACATATGAGGCTCTGAAGAGGGTAAATAATGCAAAGAGCCAAAATAAAACCTCTCAACATTGACAAAAAATTCAAGTATAAAACTTCACATTCAAATGCAAAAACAGGATTCATTACAATAAACAATCCTGAATTACTGAATGAAAACTTCCTGTTAGCCTGGCGGCTCGCTGGTTACTGCTAGTTCTGATTGGCTGTTTCTGACTGAGCGGAGTAATTATGCAGAACAGGGAGGAGATCGATTGTTTTTTTTAAAGATTATCTGTATCATATTAGGACAGCAAAAGTTTTAATACGTATGTAAAATGTATTTTTTAGGTTAGATGCTGTAGCTTTAAACAGGTTCGGTGTGAGAGTCGCTACCAGGTGGAGCAGAAGCGGATCAGTCTGTCAAATATGACTAAAAATTAAATATTACTACCTGTAGTGGAGCAGCGGTTCAACAGCAGAACCAGCGTCTTACATCGCAGCTCCAAGAATTAAATCATTTAGCTGGTTATTTGTTTAGCTTTCTGACCGGCATGCTAATCCGGTGAGTGTTTGTAGCTGCGCTGCTTTACCTGCTGTCTGATCCTCCATGTCCTTTTACTGCATTGAGACTCGATGTAGCCAAACTCCGTCATTGTTTTTATGTCTATTAGCTTCATAGTGTTGATGCATTTTGATCTGCTTCAATTTTCCGCCGCAACACGCAAACTTCCCCATTTACTCAGTGGTTATAGTTACACATCGCTTAGGATTTGTTGCTGTGAAGGAAAGAGGAGACCAGCTGCACAGGCAGGCTGCGAAATGAGATGCAGGTGATCGGTTTGTGTGATCGCCAATAAGAGACTGTGATCGGCAATCACCGATCATACACTTTTTCACACGGAAATCGGCCGATTATGATCGGTGGTGGCTGATCGATCCGCACACCTCTTATATTATGAATGATTCAAGGAAAACAGCTTTAAATATTACAGTGAAAGTATCCAGATAGGGTTTGGACGATGTTGCACAAACTGTGGCCCGGGGCCATTTGCAGCCCTCATACTAATTTTGTGCGGCTCCTGACTTCAAATAAGAATGGTGGAAAGCACAGGTAGTCCATCTAGATGGACTCTTTTTTTTTTACTTTTAATCTGTCCAGCAACAGTTACTCAAAACCATTTTTTTACACAAACTTGGCTAAATGCAGCAAACAAAGTTCCACCTAGATCCTGTTCTTGTAGCTGAAAGTAGATCATTTTCTTTCCCAGTTGAGTACAGAAGATTTTACAAACTGGAAAGCAATGTTTGTCTCAAATAAGGCAAACATGCAAATCTTTTTAAAGTTTTGAATCGGCAATAACGTACACATCCTTTTCCTTTAAAAAGACAAAAGGACTATGTTGTTGTCAAGCAGATAGAAAAATTCACAATGTATATATATGTTGATTTAAATATTTTAAATTTCTTTTCTCTTTTTGCCTCCAAATATTTTTGTTGGGACAATTTTGGACAAAATGACAAAATGTTTGAACATGTCTGATTTAGGAGTATTCAACTTCAAACACTTTAGTGGACAAGTTCTATAATTTCTTTATTTCATTTTAATTTTATTAAGCAAGCGTGTTTTAAACAAAGAATAAAGAAGAACAGAAAAGCTTTCCGGTCCAAACTGGACCATGAACAGGGTTGAAACACTTTCCAGCAAATCCAGAACAGGAAGTCTGAAAATGATAAATGGCCCAGTCAAAGTTCACATCCAGTCTGATTGAAATGCTTTGGTAGGACGCAGGAGTTGGCCAATATTCCACCACAATGACACTGAAAAAGATTCCTGGGTTGTGCTTAATTTTTCACACTGCTTCCATTTTACCTTCATCTTTGTTTAACAACTAAAAACCCTGGATGTTTATTGCTTTTAGAGCCTGGTAGTAAAAGTCTTGAAAAAATGGATACAGTTTCTTACTCCTCTGATTGTTTATTTCTCTGAAAGCAAACTCATCTCAGGACCAAACCTGCTGACCTGATGTGACTCCAAGCAAGAGATAAAAGTTTTACCCGGATGTTTTTGGTCTGAAACAAAGGTTACTATTTTATGCGTCTTCAAAAGACTGGAGCAGGTAAAACCAAGATGTCATGCATGGGTATGACTGTGTACAGCAGTGGTCAAACGCATCCAGAACATCCACACACCTGCGCGTCATCTCTCTCGCTTTCTCACTGACCTGTCTTGGTCGGCACTGCGGAAGCGGGGGAGGATCATTTGGCGGAAACTGCTCGTTCGGTCCAGTTTCGGCTGACTCTTAGCCCTCTTGATGGAGCCCTTCAACCTCTTACTGAGGAAACTCTGGAGTGTGGCGGAGGAGGAGGATGATGATGATGATGCGACGGGGACAAACAGATGGAGAGGGAGAGGGAGGGCGAGCGAGGTGGCGCCGAACATGTCGGAACAGATGAGTGATGGAGAGGTGAGGAGCGGGACGCAGCGGTCAGGTGGGGTTTGGTTTAAACGTCGGATGAGCGCAGGGTCAAAGTGGTTTGTGTCAGACGTTATGCACAATCAAATGCAGACAAATGAAAAAATAGGACACATGAGGAGGGAAAGCACACAGTCAGTTTATTAATAAAAGAAATCACACTGCTGCACATGTCCAGTTGGTAAAAAGACCTGCAGTGCCACCAGAGATCCTGTAGTGGGCAGCAGTGGACCATGGAGATTTCTGTTGGGACAGTTTGTCCTGCATGGGCTTTCTTACAGGTTAAACCCACATGTAAGAAAAACAAACTGCAACATCATCTCTTAAAAGCAGACCTACATTCAATTGGAACTGTGGCAAAACTCGAAAATACACAAATGCTCTCTGTCCAATCTGACTGAGCTTGAGCAAATAAATTCAGTCTCTAAAGGTGTAAATCTCATGGAGCGCAGTGCCAAAACATTTGAAACTGTGATTGCAGCAACAAAGTATTGACTCAGAAAGGCTCAGTACAAATACAAGGCACAGATTTAAGATTTTTCTTTTGGAAAAAAAAAAAAAAAAAAAAAAAAAAAATCCACCCGCTTCATAAAATACCAAAAAAAAACAATGAAGGTTGTAGTTGTAATGTGACAGAAAGTTAAAAAAAAAACACATTCAAGCAGATTTAGCACTTTTGCAAGTCACTGTGTATTGTTATGCAAACTTCTTATACAAAGTCTAACATCACATATGTCTTCAGTTCATTTTTAGAAAGGTCCCATGTATGATGAAGATTAGGAGCAGCACCGTCACATTCATATTTCACTGATACAACGGATGGAAAAATCACAGCTGTTTTAATGCAGTGTCTAAGTTTCCTATCATGCCTTCTAATTTATATTCTGCCACACTTCCCAACTATTATGTGCTCTTTGTTGCTTAGAGGCCCTTCAGTGACTTCACTGATGTTACTTAAGTTAAGAATATTTTCATCCACTTGAGATGCAACAAGGGTTCTTAAAATATTATCTGTTCTAATGCACAAGAACAAACCTTTTCTCTTAAAGTAGGTATAGACAATTATTTTTCCCAGCAGGCCACATAATTGGTGTTGGGGGTCATATCATTGGCTAAATTCAATGTTGATACCAAACCACTAACTAAAACGTAATGGAACTTCAAATGCCTCAAAGGTCTGGTCATTTTAATTAAAGTTCCAGTTTCTGAGATCAAAATCAAATCGTATAGCAAATTTTCTTTGCTATAAGAAATTTCAAGTTTTCAAATAATTTAAGAATCTAGACCTAAACTTGGCAGGAAATCAGTCAACTCACATGAAGACAATATTTTGATATTGATATTTTGAGATGTGCCTCAAAAAAACTGGATGATGTGGGCAACTTGTGGTAAAGTGGGTGGAAACTGATTGGTTGACAGATCTCCACCAAAAAAAGCTAAAACAGAATCAAAAATGTGTTTTTACAAATTGCGAAAAAAGCAAAACAACCTTCATATTTTTTTTAATTTCTTTCTGAAAAGGAATGAAACCTTGCAATAATAACTAGCATTGACCCTGATTATAACGGTTTGTTGGCTGGTGCTCATTAACCTCAAGAAAACTGGTGAAAAAGAGATATGCTGCGAAGACTGGACATTTTTATTGCCTTAAATTAGCCGTAATTATTTAATAAGTGCATCAAACATATATTATGCTGTTTTATCAAAGAACACTTCCTTATTTTAAATGCACAGAAAGATCATTTATATACCCATCACATAACGACATTATTCAGCGGGAGAATGACTGCGGGAAATGACACCTTGTCATCTGGTGTGAGTCAAGTGGCTTTGAAGCCTGTCTTAAGGATATGACTAAAGGCTTGGCTCCATCTGCTGGTTCCAAGCTAATAGGCTGCATGACTAACTCTGATTCGATTTGCTCCTCCATCTGACAGGTTGAGTGTCAAAAGGTAGAAGAAAGAGGCTGAAAACCAAAACAAATCGCTGTAACAAGAGGAGAATCAAAGTTGTAGAGGTCGTTTCCATCACCGTTGGGTTTCCGACTAAAAATACCCTAAAGGTCCCTTTACTTATCATTGGGTCACATTTATGTCAGCTCTAACATATAATATTTCTAGTCATTTTATTTGCCTCTAAGTTGTGAGGCTTTTAGGATATTATCCCCTCACTTTTTTAAGATGCATTAATCCTGCTGCTCTTCTCTAGTTTGACCCATTTTTACTGTTTTGTCCTCATTTCCCCTCATCTTCAGAACAGGGATGTCATGTGTTAAAAAAGAGACAATGGCTGCAATACTAGTAAAGGTTCTTCTAAAGAAAGACCCTTTGGGTGGCAACACCACCGCTGACATGATTGGCCGCCCTAATCAGCAAAACTGATAATACAGGCACTTGTGGCTATTTTTAGTTAGATATACAGTAAATCCTTTCTACCCAGGGGTTGGGAGGAGGCAGTAATGTTTCCTCTGTGTGCAGCAGCACACTGTGGGGATTTACTTCCAGCATTTTATTTCGGTCTGTGAGCTGAAGATTTACATCATGGGAAATAGAAAGTGCACCTTCCTTCAGTGGTGTTTTATGTATAAGCACAAAATGAATGATCTGGTCTTTAGCAGGTTTTAGAACTGTTTACGCCCAACCTTGTGTGTGAAATGGAAAAGCAGAGAGTGGAAATTGTTGTGATTCATCCAGATGGAACTTTGTAAAACTACAGTGAATCTTGATGCGACACATTTTTTTCCCCTTCAACTCCTCCAAATACGCTATAGTTGTTATGATTTTTTTCTAATTGTCCAAACATTAATTAAGGCCTTTAAAGTCAGAGATGGACATTTTTTAATTTCTCTGAACTGTGCATAATCTGACCTAGTTGTTTTAAAAGTTTTCCACTAAATACGTTTTTTTTTTTTTTTTTGGAAGACTTTACTTTGGATTTTTTTAGTAGCTACATCACAATTATTAACTGACAGGACAACATTGGTTCACAATTAAGAAAAATTCAACCAATGAGATACACCTAAAGTAAAATACATTTACAATAATATAACAAAAAGTCAAGAAAGACTGGATAAGGAAGGGTAAAGGAGGGGAGGAGCGTAATCAATAAGGATTAAATAAGAATGTATATGAATCAGAAATAGGGTCCACTGAATAGGCTATTAGATAATAGTCATGTTTCCATCCAATTATGCAAATTTTAAGCAAAATTTTGAAATGTCACAAAAAAAGAAAAAAAAGAAAAGTGAATTAGACGTTTTTCATGTTTGGTTTTGGAGTGAATCAACTGGGCTATGCAAAGTGTGAAGTTAGGCTGTACTTTTCCACACAGCTTCTCCATTTTGTCTTCCTCTTTGTTAAACAGCTAGTGAGAAATTTGGGTCAAATAAGGCAGGTAATTTCCAAGTTAAACCATCAGAAACCAACAGAAGAAGGAGCACTTTGTAGTTAACACAGCAGTTCAGAACAAGGTGCAAACCAAAGAGGGAGGATTCCTGGGCCATGTTCGTCATCCCCCTGCTGCTCTTCAGGGCTAAATTACCCAATTTACAGAACCTAAAACATTTATATAGCAAACACTCATCTGAACCAGTGTGAAATAATGACAAACACTTCGAACTCTGCAGCCAAATTGAGACTCTGCATTTCATTTAATGGATTATCCGGCTTCAGCGGTTTTCAAGTGCATGGAAAGCCTTTTCAGTTCTGCCACAACGAATGAGCAGCAAATAGACGCTTCTAATCGGAAACAAACAAGTTATCCTATTCTGAGATACAAACAGTGTGCAAAACAGCAGGATGGATGACAGAGAGAGGACATGAGCGACACGGAGGGCTCGTAAAACTTAAACGGCTCCTGTAAGCACCTTCATGTGTGATGCCTGCTGCTATGAATAAAACACTAAACAGATTATTTCCGACCACAGACACATCGCTTCCTGCTCCACCTTCACTGAACTTCAAGCTCAGTTTGAAAGATAAATAAGAAGTTGTGTTTCAATACTTCTCTTCTTTGCTGACATTTAAAGAACCGGTCTATTACTACGACTCGCATTTACATCAAATCAGCATTTAAAAGCCCGACTGCTGTTCTGTGAACTGCAACATGATTTCCACAGAGCATTCAACATTTCCCTACAAACCTGTTTCAGATAAAACTTTAATTACACACTCCTGATAAATTGGACTAAATTGTGCATTTCATTAAATTGCAATAAGCTGTATTATTATCTAACATCACATTGTTAATTAACTTTATTGATCATATTTTAAAAAACAATCACAACATTTTTTTAATAAAACTGAAATTCCCTTGAAAAATTATTATTGGTTTATTAAAATGTAGTAGAGAGACAGAAACGGACGAGTAACAGCTTGATGCTTATTACTTCTCGCTTTAAAACAGTTTCTTCCTTGTCTTTGCTCTGGTGTATTTCTGGCTCTTCACTCCACTGAATCATTTTTGTGAAGTTTTAAAATGATATTTCCCACCTGAAGACCAATAACAAACATTGGTGGTGAAATCGTGACCCGTTTTTGAAGCAGCAGTCAGGAGAGTAGCATTAAAACCAGTCAAGCTGCTTCAATCTTGTTCATTTCAGCGTTTATCATAAAATCTAAATGTTTTTAGTGCAGGAAATGTTGTGTTTTGCCAATTTAATTATTTAAAGTTTTAAATGAAAGTTTACAGCGAGAGCTGAATCGTCTTTCTAACTCTGACAGATGGTGACCTATTTTTGTCTCAGACTTTGGAGTTGATCGCAGGTTGCTGACATTTTTTTCACCTGCTTTTTGAGAACTGATCACACTTTCTGAGGGGTTTTTATATTGTCTTATGACAAAATGCTCCTTCGAGCTGTAAAGTCCAAAGATAATCACCAAATTTTTCCCTGGATTGATGAAAGATGTTAAACTTAGGTAAAGGTTTGATCCAACTCCTTATTCACAGCAGTGTTGGTGGGCAGATATGGTAGAAATCAAACTTTCTCCTCTGCTAAATGGCTTTCCAAACTGGATGGAGGAGTCAGAGAGGAACGTCAGTCTGTTCATCGTGTTTTTTATCTTGAAAAAACAAAATAATTTGCTCCTTTGCTGCCCTTCTGGTCTAGAATTCTTTACTTTATGCTCTGTGCTAGTGGCAACAAAAGGCTGAGTTACATTCCTCAGAAAGAGTCGTTCCTGAAGTTTCCTGTCCTACATTCTGACGTCTCACCCTGTGGTTCTCAATAGTCCAGGAAATTATTTTTCTACAGTTTCTGGACCTTTTCTGACAATGGCTGCATTCCTCTTTTACACATAACCATTGCTAAAATAAAAATAACATTACAAGGTTCTCTGCCTCTTAAGATTGATGGAGTAATTTTTGCTGGATTTGTTCACAGGCTCACCTGACTGGCATTTCCAAATGTATATTTTTTCCAGGGTAACGCGACTGTTAAAATGCTAATTATTATAATATTCAATTTGATCTAAAAACACTTTATCAATCCAAAGGAAAACTAAATGTTGGAACTCTAAATGTTGGGTCTATGGGTAGGAAGGACCTCCTGTAGCAGTCTGCATTACAGCGATTCTAAAGGATCCTCTGACTGAAGATGCTCTGTTGCCTTTACAGAGTGTTTTCAGTCTTATAAGGAGGATGGTCAGTTTAAACCATGATCATTTTTATTTTATGAAAAATCCTTCTTTGCACAATAACCTCCAGAAGTTCCAGAGTCCAAATCCAGCCTTCTTCATCAGCCTGTTTAGATTTTTTTAATCCTCCACAACAGATCGACAGCATATTGCTGCAAATAAACTAGTTTGCGTTTGATTACTCTACAATATAAAAATAAAACACAACATTTTTCCTCTGCCTAGGCTTTAGGATTTGACTGTACAGTCAGATGTAACACACATGATCCGTTGACATTTGTAGTGCAAAGCCCTGCTTGTTTAAAACTAAACATGGTTTGATGTTTTTCACACACTCATCTGAACTGCAAAGACTTTTTTGACTCAGACTAAATATGTTTTAGTTGGTCTTGAAGACATTTTCACCCAGGTTTGGTCATGATAAATCAAATAAATACTTAAGTCCTGTGTGACGTAGTTTGAGCCTAAAGCTCAAAATTCTCTCTAACAGGAGAAATGTAAAAACTGTGCAGAAAAAAAAGAGAACTAGCAGATTTCTCATAATAGACGCTCATATTATGCATATCCCACACATACCAAGCATCACATTGGAAGCACTTTGCTTCTGTCTGGCAGTGAGACTTATGCCCAATAATGCTTAATTTAGTCAATGAGCAAAATAAATGTCTACATTTATATTCTGTCACCTTCCTAAAATAATAGCCTCAGTCATTTTTTGCCAAAAGTGATTTTGGCAACAACAATACAAAAATCACCACCTCTTTTTTTTTGCCAAAAGATTGATTATTGGCAAACAAACAAAAAATCCCTTTTGGCAAAAAAATGACGTTGGCCATAATTTTAGGATGGTTCAATAATTAATTTCAATAACAGGGAAAGCATGAATTACTAATACAAATTGCAACATAAACACACTTATTTGTCATAAAATCAGAAGGTAAAAAAAGTTGTGATTACATTTTTCTTTTTCTTTTCTTATGGTTGAATTTGCCAATAAAATAAAGTTTGTCTTCTGTGATTTCTGAAGAAAACAATGCTTGCTAAGTATTACAGTAGTGTCCAAACCAGCAGTCTGAAGCTAGCTAACATGCAAAACGTTAACATGCTAGCTAGCTAACATGCAAAACTATTACAGCAGCATCTTCTCAGAGCAGATTATGTTTTAATCTCAATACAGATGAATCTGAACACATTCATTCAGTAGAAACCCATCTAGTGAGCTATTTCTGATGCTAAAACTTTTATGTTGGTGGGACAAAACCATTTGCAGAGTAATTTGTTTGTTTTTCTTCAGAGTCCCCTTGCAAGCACAGAACACTTTTCAAAATTTACAACTTCAAAAAATGCATTTCAAAAGTAAAACTTGGAAAAATGTCTGTATCAAAACAACGTTTTACGAGTAATTTACAACGTGCAAGCAATAGTTTAGAAAACATTTATGCAGTTTGCTGTATTATTCAAATTTAATCTAAAAAAACCCAGCTTATTGTTCTAAAATAGGTGTGGTGCAAATAATGCATGTTACAGCATTTCTATCTGCATTGTGGTGCAAGTACAATCATCTAAAAATTAATTTTGAAATAAAATGTGAAAAACTCTCATCCTGGATAAATGTTGGCTTAAATATTTCATACACATGGTAAATTACTCTCAAAATATGTTGGAATATGTTTGAAATATTCAATATGTATTTTCCCCAGTGTGTAATAATATCTTCAAAAGAACTTTTTTTTTGCCTTAGCAATGAAAACATCCTGCATCTCAGTGTCACATACCTCAACAGGGGGCAGCGGTTCGATAAACGTTCCTCCCACCACTGGACTCGAACCGGCAGCCCTCCAGTCTCCTCCCCAGTACAAGAAGGGAGGGGAGGAGGAGGCGGCAGGCGAATGAGGCAGGGTGAAGGATAGGGAGGGAGAGAGAGGCAGCGAGCGGGGCAACGGGGGCGTGGCCGACCCTTTCTTGGAGCCCTTTTTCTGCGGCTGCGCCGGCGGGCAAAGGGTGATGGAGGGGGAGACGACCAGGGACAGAGGGAAGGGGTGAGGCGGGGTGCCGCTGACCCGTCTGCCACACGTTTGAGACGGGCCGAAAGCGGGAGGAGGGAGGAGGGAGAGCGAGAGGGACGGAGGCAGCGAGCGAGGCCGAGGATAGGGAGGGTTACTCACGGATTGTCGGAAGGGCTGAAGGGGGGCAGTGGGAGGGACCTCCATGCTGGGTTGCTTCCCAGTGGCTATGCTCTTCCTCCGGGCACGGTGATCTGCAAGGAGAAGCAGAGAGCCGCAGGTAAGACCACGTCTGACGTAGACAGGACAGGGTGCTAAATATGCACTGCAAACACGGCGGAAAACCAGAGGCGGTGTGAAAACAAACACCTACAGGAGCACATGTCCCCCTGAAAATGAGCGATGAACAGTGCAAAGGTGAGGCGGACGGAGAAGAAACCCATAAAAGGTCAAACTGGAGGGCAAACCACAAACTTCCACACACCTACATCCGTCTCATACTGACAGAGTAGGTGTTGGACTTGCAGATTGATAGATTTCCTGTCTGAACGTCTGATAAGGCGAACGTTAACATTCGGTGCTTTGTGAGGAGGAAACGCAAGATGCATGAATAAAACGGATCATCAAACAAACAAAGCACTCATTGACTTCCTCAGGTAGCCACAACATAATGCACTGTGCTGTCCGACAGCTGGGAGATAACGTGACCCACAGCCAACCAATGACCTTCTGTCCAAATCCTGGTGAATTTTTAACAGCTGCAACTTCATCACTGCACCAGCCTCTATCCTCAGTCCACAAAATACAGGGAAGGTCAATGAAAAGTCAGAGCTGAATATCAGTTTCCTGAAGGTAAGTGACTCTTATGGCAGACAGCAAAGAATGAGAAATAGAGCAATAGCTCTACTGGTCTCAACGTCTAAGTGACAAGTTAAAGTAAAAACTCAACCTTTTGACGGTTTTAGGTATTTTTTGTGCCGTGGAAGCCAAACCCCCTGGTGTTATGCACTATCTGAAGGAAACTGAAGGACAGAGAAACATAATGGAAACCAAATGAAGATCAAAACAGAGGGATTAACTTCATGTGTTTGAACTGAAAGTGAGAGAACACACCCAAACTGCGCCGTGTCCAGCCCTGCGTGACGCAGTGCCTGGTTGTGTACCTCCTGATTTTTGTAACTTGACGCAGAGCGAGCATGTCAAATGCACGATTTGGAAGGTGCAGCAATGTCCCTTTATATGATCCCTCTAGTCCAGTGGTTCTTAACCTTTTTTGAGGTACCAAACCCCCCAGTTGCATATGCGCATTCACCGAACCCTTCTTATTCCAACCCCCTCCCCCTCACCTCGACACCAAATACTTTGCGGTATTCTGATTTAGTAATGTAATTATACTAGTTGTGTTACCACCCCACGCCACTAGAGGCAGTACCAACCCCGAAAAGGTGCGACTAAGGAACAGGTTTAGACTATAGAATTTGGTAAAAACTGTGAGTTTTGCTGAAGTAATTAAAGACAAAAGTTCAAATCCATGCTGAGAGTGAAGCTCCTCCAATCAGGGTTCCTCTGCAGCTCTGATTGGCTAAGCAATGAAATGTGATCCTCTGCAGCAAGTGATGGCAAAGCGGGGCATCATCACGACTTTACGCAAGTGTGTCTTTACACAAGTGTGTCTTTAGGGGTTCGGCAGAGGCTCCGCCGAACCCCTGGGGTTCGATCGAACCCAGGTTAAGAACCACTGGTCTATGAAGACTCATTTTCAGAGAATACTGTACCAGGGATGAGTCAAGTATAAAAACAAACCACTTGCTTGTCTTGACCAACTCAAACCTCCAAAAGCTTTGAAATGTTGCAATAGCAAAATAAAACAAAATTAAACCACATTATGCAATAATTAACACAAAACACAATAAAATCCTTAATTACATTTTGAAATATTATTTGATGCATATGTAATAACTTTATTATATTTAGCACTGATTATCACAAAATGATCATTAGCTTGTTTTTTAGAAATGACAATGTGATAATGTAATGCATTATGCCATAAATCATCACAGATTTTTGTGTTAATCTTAATCATTATGCTTCTAATAAACTGCAAAAATTACAAAATCTTGTCAAATACTGCATTTTCCGCACTGGATTATAAGGTGCACCATCTTGTTTTAAGTCCATAATTATTTCATATTGATGAAAAAGTTCTGGTTCCACTGGCAGATAATTTTACTTATAACAAGACATAGTTCCCATTTTATATGTTAAAAGGACAAAAGAACCTGTTGCAACTCCAAGTAACACAAGAAATACATCCTTCATTCTCTGTATACAAGATCAAACTCCAGCCTCTCTTCTGAGTAAAAATAAGTCTTAAAATGTGGTTCTGGTATTCAGATTTCTAATTTCTGGACAGATGTATGCAAAACCAAGCATAGGTGACTGTTAGTTTTTCACTGAAAGAAAACGGTATGGAAAGAGTTTCTGACATAAACAACAAATGACTAAGCTGACCGTCGACAATGTTGGAGTCTCAAATTCACAGCTGCTAAATTTTTACCTCACTTGAGTGTTTTGACTGTGCTGGAAAGTATACACAAATTATATGTTTATCACCAGCATGGGTTTTCTGTTAAAGCATAAAAGGAAGTCAGTTAAACAGACCTTTTTTTTATCTGATTTCTACAATCCATGTGGGATCACAGAGTGAGGGTCAGGCTACACACTGGACTAGTCACCGTTTTATTACAAGAGAAAAACGGGACAAGCTATCATGTAGCACCTGGAGAGAACCTGAGAACAAGGTCGGAGTTTCTTTCTGCAAGGCAGCACCACCACTACATTTCCATTACACACGTTTTATAAATAAATATGAGGTTGTTACAATCATTTAAGATATGATTAGAGCATATTTGAGTTAGTTTCATAGTGATGTCTGAAAGTACATTCAATGCATTAATGTAGAGATGTTTTTTTCCTTTCTCTTGATTTAATTTAATGATTTTACTTTCCATTTTTGAAACTTAAACTTGCAGCTTACATTGTCACAGCACAGACAGCTTAGCTAGCATTACTTGAATGGAAGCAGTCGACAGAAAACAGCAGTTAATAAGTTAATATTCAGAGGTTTGATTTGCTTAAATGTTACGATTGCAGTTTCCTGACCTTTAAAAATCCTGACCTGCTGGTTCTGACCAATATTGTTTTTTTGTCTGTGAAGTCAGTAAAAGTCGTCAATTGACAACAGTGAGTACTTATTAACTCATGAACTTACACGCTGAAATAAGACAAAAATGCAAGTTACTTGTCAAAGAACACTTGTTTACTTTGTGCGAACATATTGGTTTTAGCTAATGTCTCCTGAGGGAATGCTTGTATTGACAGTATATAGTCATCATTTAGTTATGTAAGCATAATTATGGATGTAATTATGATCCAATAATACTCCATAAGATCTGTTTACCATTTTTTAATAAAGTTCTAAAGTATTCACATAGTGAGACAAACACAAAATAAGTCATAGACTGCTGGGAATATCAGCTTTGCAAATGTGGTCAAATGTGAGCAATAAAGGAAAATCCCGTCATTATGATTCACTGACTGGAAGCCATCTGCTAGTTTCCACTGGATAATGGAAATGTTAATGTTCATCATTTAGAAGCATAAATATCTTTTTGCAAATTTCCATGTAAATTTATCCAACAGCTGTTAGAACAAATTAAATAAACTGACAAATTCCCAGCCTGCTAAAAAAAAAAGAGTGTCCCAAAATGATTGCAGCTTTTGCCAGAGCATCTTAAATATGAAGAGTTATGAAAAGCAACCAGCGTGTCGCAGCACATTCCCCCACATATGAACAAGCCGCTGTCTTGTCTAATAAACACAGGGTGGCATGCTAACAGCCCCGGTTGAATAATCATTTCCAGTCTCCTGAATCCAGCAGGAAAGAATCAAAGCCCCTTCATCTCTCCACATCTGCAGGTTTTTGCCGTTTTTATCCCAAAGATCAATCCTACACACAGGTTGATTACATCTGTTTGTTCCTATTCTTACATTTCAGACTCCAGATCTGACTTCTCGTCTAAATCACACCATCCATCTCATGGCTCTGTTGCTCTGTCTGCTTTTCCGTCATGATGTTCAAACACACACCTCCTCTCTCCCACGCAGGTATTTTACATAATTCAAACAGTGCATTCATCCTTCTACCTCTCCTCAGCCCTTGATCTCTCTCTCTCCTCCTCGGACTCTCTTCCCCAACAATTTCTTCCCCTTTTTCTGCCCTCTTCTTGTTCTGATCTGGTTCCCTCCCGCTCAGATATGTTCGGACTGAAGAGCCCTCCATTTTCTCCATGCTTACCTTTATCTGTAGTCCTCATTTATCCTCTCGGCCCTCTCCCTTCTCTGCCTTTCATTTACCTGTCCAAATGGCAATCTTTTCACTGAGAGCCTGCTGGTCTCTCTCTGTCTGCAGTTCTAACATTTTCTGCAACCCACGCAAACACGGGGAAAAAAAAAATCTACCATGACAGAGTTTGCAGTAACTGTGCCAATGCCTCTTTATCCAAGTTCAGAGCCTAGCAGTAAATTGCCACCTGTATGTCGGATGACTGGAAAGCGAAGGAAAATTATGTAAAAATAAATCTTACATATAAATACATCAGATATAAAGCGGGTCTTTACATTAAAATACAATCAATAATCTCGACTTTCCTCTTTAAAAATGTGCAACAAATGACGACAAGCGCTATGTTTGCAGAATGCAGAATGCAAGAAACGGCCTTTTAAAGGTACAATATTTTAGGGGAAAGTTTCTGCTGTCATATTGCTGGAGGTTGCAATGAAATACATAACTGCTCTTGAATTTGTACTAAATAAATTATATCTCAACGAAAGAGCTTCTCAATGGCATTTTGCAACAAATCTCTCTTTAGACATCCAAAAACATTTGCATCATTTTCAAGGTGGCTAAAAGCAAAACTGATATCTGATAGTTTTCAAAGCATCTCCAGTCCGGACGAGTTTCATCCGACTTTTACGAAATTGTTCTCCAAAAGAAAGAAACCAAACTGTAAATCTTGATGTAAACAATGTCCAGATTATAATTATGATTATGAAAGAAGTCTGTGCCAGTGAGTCGCATCACGTCTCCATCCCACCACTCTTTGTTCTGACTATTCATCCAAACAAACTTCTCTTTACCAAAAAAAGGTGGTCATTGCAAATAAAATAAAAATAAAATTAAAGAAAAGCTTCATTTTTTATTTGGAACTGTAGCAACTAGAGCTGTAAAAATAACACTAAACATTGCAATGAAAGTATTTATAATTCTATTTATGGGTATTTTAATTTTGTTTCCATAAAGTAAAACGGCAGAGACAAAGTCCTGGTAAGAGTGCAAGCCGCAGTAATTTAACCAACGACCATGCGGGGCTAAAAAAAAGACTCCCAGCAAATTATCCTAAAATTATGTGTTTGCACACTAAATGTTAAATCTAATCACAGTATAGATAAAAAAAAATCCCAGCAAGTAAATAGTATAGCACAGCTTGTTTGTAGGAGGCTGAAGGCAAAACTTTCTCCTCTTTAAAATCAACACGGCTGAGGGTCGTAAAGTTCCATCTGGAAAATCCACAAACCTTCTCGATTGATGTCCTCAGCACAGAAGATCAAAGTACAGATGTCTGGCCATAATGCACAGTGGCATGTTTGCTGAAGACCAAAATTAGCATAGCAAGACCTGATCCAGACTGCCGAAGACGGCGATGGAGGGATGATGAGTTGAGCTAATTTTACCACCACGTGACCTTGGCACCTTCAGCCTCTGAGTAAATCTGTAACTTCTCTCTATGCTGACGTATTTTAGAGTTAAATGCAATTCTGAAGTTTGGCCCAAATTGGGTCAACAGCAGGTCTATGATCCTAAACACAGAAGGAAGCGTTCTGTTACAAAGTTTCAAATGATTTGCATCCAGAAACTAATTTCCAACAGATAGGACCTGGTATGTTTTTTTCAGATGTTGCAACTTTGCAACCATTTTTTAAGTGGACCAAAACCTTGTTGAACAGAAGGACAAACAGTGATGGCTGTTGAGAGAAAACTACTGCATTTATCTTTCGCTTAAGGTTGTGTTCCCTGTATGTACTAAAGGAATAATTTTGTAAGATTATTTTGTGCTAGATATAGCCCCCTAATGTGTTATTTGACTGTAAAATTAATCTTTTTGTTATGCAAATTACCTGTGATGTGCAAAGTTGTTCAAGATGGTGTCAGTAGTGCATGTTCATACAAATAGATGTACTTATGATGTTATCCAGCAAAAATTCAGTATAAAAGTGTTCTGTATTTAGATTATATTGTTGATCCTGTTTTCAGTGTCACCCTTTTGAAGGACATTAAACCTGCTGATAACGGTCTTCGGTCTCCAGAGTTGTGATATAAAAAGGTGTCGGACATCAGACATGCACCAATAACAGCACACAAAGACTAAAAGCAGGAAAATAATGACGTTCTTGCAACGACCCAGTCAAAGTCAAGGTCACAAGCTGATTATAAAGCCATGGTAAAACCTTTAGAAAAGTTTATTAAAAGCAAATATGCAGTTTATTTAAAAAAGCATGAATGACACATGGTGAGGATTCATTTGAACTTTCTCAATAGCTGCCCTGCAGTAATAATCAGAGCCTGCTACTTTACTGGAAGTGTTAATAAATACCGCTAAAGGTTGTGCCAGCAGCATGCACACATCATAACTAATATCAATTAAAAAACCCATGAAGAAGCACTGAGAGAAACATATGGTTTCTCACATCTTAGTGTAATAAGGTGAAGAACACACTGTGAAAATGCTGCACCCCCATCCCAAATAAACCACAGTCTGAACCACTTCTGTGGGTTCATCTTCAGAAAGTGAGATCATAAAAACAAGAAGTGTGCTATCCTAAGCCTGAGGGTAATTATAAAAGAACATCAGTGAGCTTGTGTCTTATTACATCCTCCAGTGAAGGGTTTTATTGGGGCTGAAATGTTTGTTTGCTTTTAGTCCTGCTGGTTGTCATTGTTCCCCGTTACCATCTGAACAAACTTCCACCCACTTCCAGGATTAAATGTTATGTTTCCCCTACATCAGAGCTGAGAGACATAACAACATGTCATGCTAACATTTTCTTTTTGTAGCATATAAAACACAGAAAAATGGCTTACAGAAGTGTAATTTTACCAATCATATCCCAAACATCCCCATTAAAGGTAATTAAAGTTAAAATAAGCAAAGGCTCTCTGATGGCCTGGGGCTGTATGACAGCTGGGACTTGGAGTAACACTTCTGTAATGACAGCATTGACGTAAAAAAGTACGTTAAGATTACATAACAGCAAATGTGGCCTTCAATGCAACACGCATGAACATTTCAGCAACACAACATGAAAAAGTCTGGCTAAGTGCCTCTTCACACTGTGGAACCATCTCAGAAAATGGATCAACTCAGCCTATTTCTGAGGCTAAACACTTGTCATTTCCCAGGATATTATTCTTTCAGTTATTATTGCGTGGCTATGATGAGGACTGAAATGTAATTAATAAGGAAATCTAAAGCTTTGCCTTTCAGCTCAGTTTCTCCTTGACCATTTAGTTTATCATAACTTCAGGAACACTCTCATTACAGCAGACAAAGCCTTTTCTCCGTCTCCAGCTCAATCCAACTGATGGCATCACATTTGACTCCAGAATGTTTTGGCAAATAGATTATAACGACTTTGATTATTTCATATATTCAGACTTTCCATTACAGCCACAGCATTCACTCAGATCAATCTCTGCACAACTTATTACTGAGGGAACGACCTCATTTGGGATACAACAAATGAGACGATCATATCAATTATCAGTTGTTGCCGCTCTATATTTTTATTACTATTCTGTAAAACAAAGGGTGCAATAATTACAGCCGCTGCAGAGTAAAAACATCATAAAAAGTAGTTTTAATGATAGCAAAATAATATGAACTAAAAATAAGTTACAGCAAAAGTCATAAGCAGAAACAAACAAATGCTCAAGATGGATAAATTAATTTCACATTTTATGGGAAACATTATTACTCTAAATTTCAAAAATGATCTCTAGCCAACAGATCTCCACGATGACCTATTTCTAGGTCATGAACTGCCTTGCTAAACGAAACGTTGAGTTTAGCACCAAATGCAGCTGTGAGCTTCAGTGACGCTGAACCAGAAACTCAACATTTCAGACTGAGCAGTGTTGACATTTTGTTCAGATATAAACTTATGACCTGTTACTTTCCACCAAAACATTTTTATGGTTTGGCAGAGAAACAGACAACTCTGAATGGGAAACAATAATCTGTTTGTTATGGATGAGAGTAACCAGACAAGGCAGACTGAAGATGACCAACACTGAACTTTATAAATCAATACCACAAGTAAAAGTTGTCCTGCAAACGCAAACAAACAAAAAAACAAAGAGGATTTCTGTCAGTCTGCTGAGATCTGCTCTGGACTGAACAGCAATAAGGTCTGCAACTCCCACTGCAGATTTCATTCACCTGAAACAAAAATAAGTTGCAGCACATCATATGCAGAAACAAACAATTGGCCATTAGCCTTAATACTGAATGCTAGCATCAAGGCTAATGGTGAAAAATCAGCTACTGTCCAAATCCAAAGGGTCCAAAATGCTGCACAGCATATTGAATGGGACAACAGACTGGTTCTGTCATGAAGCTCCCATCTGAACAGAATGGATATCAAAGCAGCTGGGCTTTTATGGTGCATTCAAGTACATCTCGTACACTGGACCATCTAATGTCTGAACTATTATTTTAATTACCACATGTCTGCAAAGAATTCCTAAAAAACATTCAACTGGTTTTATCATCCATCCATCCATCCATCCATCCATCCATCCATCCATCCATCCATCCATCCATCCATCCATCCATCAGCTACACCCACTTATCCTTAAATAAATCAGACCAAATCCTTTCTGTAGTGTCTACTTGTTATTTATTTATTTGGATTAGAGCAAACCAAACACACCTAATTGTAGGTTTAAAACAAATAATTTGTCACGTTACCCTTAAAAATCATGTACATCAGCAGTATATATTGGATTTAATTGGTTTTTACTAAATGTTCCATGTTAACTTTGTGCTGCAAACAACATTTGTCTTTGAGGCTGCAACACTTTTCTAACTGGTTATAAGTTTTATAAACATACAGAAACATGGTTGGTTTTGCTTATAATGTGTGAAAACTACATTGACACAAAAACAGGCTTGTTGCGTACGAGTGCGTTTTCAGGTGCAAATCTTCTTCTGTGGCAGCTTTGTGGATTAGACAAAGTAATCAAGGTTTTGTACCCGTTTTGTTTGTACAAAAAATGTGAAAACCTTCAGTAAAGCAAGGCTTTTGAGTGTGTTTGCTGAGTGTTTTCTAGTCCTTTTTGCACCTCATTAAGAACTTTAAAATAACCCCTTCTCACATATAGACATTTTTTTCTAATTATTTTGCATAGAACTGCAGAAAAGAGATGGTTATACTCTAAAATTTAGACAAACCGTCCACGTATTGTATGAATCCACGCAGGCATTTTCAAATTAAATACAAATTTACAATTCATGGTGAATACGGACATCAATTCACTTTTATGAAGACAATAGAGTCTAAGTACCCCGTTCTATATGCAGAGAGAGGAGAACAGTAGGCGGCATCTTGTGTGAAAACTCATTCAGGCTCAGTATAAAAATCACTGCTCTCTAGTCTTTTTCCAAAGTCTGCTGATAGACTTCAGATGGATGAGGTCAGCAGAGGGTGCTAACCTGAGACAACATTCAAACCAAAGCACACATGCTAGGCTTCGTCTTTTCAGCCTCTTCCAATAAATAAATTCACGCGTTAATGGCCGACTGAATTAATCAAAGCCATTAGGCTTTATTTATTTTTAAAAAGACATTGACAGCAGAATAATAATGATGATAAAAACTCTGAATAGACTCATTCGAATCTATTTTTCACTCTCTCTCTCTTTTGATCCTTACTCTGGTTCTGTATTCTGTTGCCATGGAAACGTTTTTTTTCTTCCCCTTTTTCCTGAAGCACCTTGCATTTTATTTTCAGACGCACAGTATGTCCAAAACACAAAAACGCCCGAAACATTAAGGGTCTTTAGAAACTACGGCAGCAGAAAAACATACATAAAAGACTAGATTAATAGATTCAGCTGAACAGCGAGATCAGATTGAGGGACATCAACTAAATAATCAATAAATCCTTTGATCTCTTCAGACAGTGCTGCGTTACGTTCATTTTCTTGCTGGGCCTAATTTTGAAACTCTTACATAAGTAGTGTTTATGGATGATGTAAAGGCTTGAAAGGCAGAGCAGAAAAATGCAGGCGGAGGCATCATCATGTCATGGGGGGTCGTGATTCTGCCTGACTGGGGTCATGTGGAATAGACCTGCCTGTCTCTTTGATTTAGCCGCTCAATAAATCACCCAGCCACCGGAACAGTGTCGTTTAAGCCACTTGTTCCTTTTTTAAAAAAAATCACAATCCCAAAACGTTCCACTTGCTTTTAAGAGAAGGCCAAGTTCGTTAATTTAGATCTTGATAAATATACAACAACAAAGCTCTTTTGTTATCACTAGCTTGAATTAAGTTTTTAAGAAGACACTAAAAACAACCATTTACTTCGTCTGGATTATGTTTCAATAATTCTTTAGACTATTGTATTGTTTTTGACAATTTCACAAAGTAGAGATCTTGATTAGAAATTATCTTCATACTTCCCACAATGTACAGGCAGACTTCAATAAAATATTATATCTTTAATAACAATGAAAATCTTTTCACAGAGACATATTTTTCAATTACCTCAAATCGGTATAAAAATGGTTTTAATACAGAAATGTAACCATACTGAAGAATATATAAATATTTTGTGTATCAATATGTGGTTATGGCTCCATGTGTTTGCATAACTGCATCACTACAGCAAAGTATGGCACAAATATGGGATTCTAGGTGTTTATATGCAACTAATATACTTATTTTCTGGGCTGCTACAATATATGACAAATAAGGTTTATTCCTCCTGCAACCTTTACAAAAATTCTATAATTGTTCAGTCCTTTTCCAGTTGTCCTTTCTTGAACTTTAACATTTATCATGCAAACCTTGTCCTTTAGAGAACGAGTTGAATCTCTTGTTTTGTTGTTGGTTTAGACTTTTTTTTGCCTAAGGATGGATTTGCTTTTACATAAATTCCATAGAAAATTGGAAAACCTTTCAAACAAACCATAGTAAAGTGAGGTTTGTACAATCTCAGCATTTATTCTTAAATTAGTTGCAGTTTGTTTATATATATATATGTATATATGTATATATATATATATATATATAGATATATCTATATAGATATAGATATATGCAATATAGATATATCTATATAGATATATATATATATATATATCTATATAGATATATCTATATGTGTGTGTGC